>CAUYQG010193674.1:0-18241 GCA_963574415.1 Tarsius wallacei
CTCAAAAAAAAATAAAAATAAAAAATAAACATACGCGGTAAGCTTAAACACACACTCTGACAGACACGAATGAAATGCCATGCATAGCGAGCGCCCATAAACACCTATAAATGAACAAGTGAATGTGTCCCATTGCTAGTCACCCACAGTTATACTTCAACTTGGACAGGAAAGCACCTTCACGATCAGATTCCATTCCACTTCCACAGAGGCAGTCAGCCATTGTAATGACAGTCAAGGTCACACTGACAGGGGTTTCTCACTGTGTGACTTTAGCCAACTACCAAACTGCTCTGAGCCTTTGCTTCCTCGTGTATAAAGTAAGGATAATACAGGCTTTGTTTACTTAACAGTGTGGGGCCTGGTCCTCTGGGTTTATTTACTAAGGGTGGCTATTTTGTGACCATTTTAGATACAATGGGGCTTCTGCTTTGGCTAAACGATGTTCCTGAAAAAGTATTGGTTCAGTTTATAGTTCGGTGAGGAAAGATTTGGGTTATGAATACTATTAATAATGACAGTGCACATTTATTAAAACAGTAAGGGCCAGGCCCTGGGTTAATGACTTCCCATGAAGCCGGGCTCAGTGGCTCAGCCTGTAATCCCACGCCTTGGGAGGCTGAGGTGAGTTGATTGCCTGAGCCCGCGGGTTCAAGAGCTGCCTGGGCAACTTGGCGAGACCTCATCTCTACAATAAATCAAAAAATTAGCCGGGCGTGGTAGCACGCGCCTGTAGTTCCAGCTACTCGGAAGGCTGAGGCGGGAGGATCGCCAGAGCCCAGCAGGTCGAGGCTGCGGTGGCCGGGAGCGGCCACTGCACTCCATTCTGGGCGACAGAGTGAGACTCCAACCCAAAAAAAAAAAAAAAAAAATGACCTCCGATGTGTTTCTATTACACATAATCCTCACAAAATCCTATGAAATGAGTAGTGGTATTACCCCATTGTACAGAAGAGGAAACTGAGGCTCAGAAAGGCTAAGTAACTTGCCCAAGGTCCTACTGCTAGCAGGTGGTGAAGCTGAGATTAAAATCCAAGCTTTGGGGGCCTATGTTCTCACCAGCACATTTTACAGCCTCTAAATTCGGCAACACTACCCCATTTATTCTGCTATTTTTTTAATATTCATAAGTTTGTTACATTCCCCAGGCAAACTATTTTGTTACATGGATTCAGCCACACCACAGGTTAAATCCTGTCTCTTGAGGTTTAATAGTCTAGCCAGGCTCGGTGGCTCAGCCTGAAATCCTGCGCTTTGGGAGGCTGAGGTGAGTGGATTGCCTGAGCCCGTGGGTTCAAGACCCGCCTGGGCAACTTGGCGAGACCTCATCTCTACAATAAATTAAAATATTAGCCGGGCGTGGTAGCGCGCACCTGTAGTTCCAGCTACTTGGAAGGCTGAGGCGGAAGGATCACCGGCGCCCAGCAGGTCAAGGCTGCGGTGGCCAGGAGCGGCCACCGCACTCCAGTCTGGGCGACAGAGTGAGACTCCAACTCAAAAAAAAAAAAATAGTCTAGCAAATGTCTGCTTAAATATAATCTGAGTCAAGGCAAGAGTGAGTTTGGACCCCCACGATGGTGCCCTCCAGAGATGCAGCTGCACTCTCTCCACCTGCTGTCCTGATGAGCTCATAATATAAAAGTGTCAGAGGCGATTAATCTAGAGGTGCATCTTTCTGGAGTGGGCATCAGTTCTCGATAAAGCTCCTTGGGATGGCTCAAACACAGTCCCTCCTAACTTGGAACCTCCTCAGAAAGAAAAACTGGCCTTTTAGGCTGGGCACGGTGGCTCACACCTGTAATCTCAGCACTTTGGGAGGCCGAGGTGGGAGGATCACTTGAGCCCAGGAGTTCAAGATTGGTCTGGGCAACATAGCGAAGTATCATCTCTACAAAATAAAATAAAATAACCAGCTGGGAGTGGTGGCGTGTGCCTGTAATTCTAGCTACTTGGAAGACTGAGGCAGAAGAATCACCTGAGTCCAGGAGGTCAAGGTTGCGGTGAGCAGTGATTGTGCTGCTACACTCCAGTCTGGGCAACAGAGTGAGACCTCATATTAAAAAAAAAAACAAAAACAAAAAAAAAACTGGCCTTTTTAGGACCCTTTGCTGCTTCTGGAACAACACAGGGCCTAGTATGTGGCTCGTGGCTTTTCTTCCCTGCCTGTCTAAGGCAATCATTTGAGCCAGGTCTTCCCCTTGCAGGGGGTACCTGGACTGTCAGAGGATGCAGAAGCAGGTAAAACTAGACACAAACAAGCAGGTGGGTAGGCAATGTGAACTGCCGCAGCACAGCAATGAACGAGGCTCCCAGAAAGCTGAGGATTCGCCCACGTCTTCGCAGGGAGTCCCCGACCAGGCTGCACTAGGAAACCATGGTTTAAAACACGAGGCAGGACGCAGGTGTGAGGACAGCCCAGCCACATCACTTTACACCACCACTCATAATCTGCTTATGTACCAGGGGCCCATGGCAGCTCAGGGAGTCTGTGCTCAGCGTGCAACACAGGGAGAGGGGCCACCAAGGGGTGACATCGTCTCCAGCCTCCTCTCCTGTCCTTACCACACCGAAGACACCCAGATTGATCTTAAAAAGCTCCCAGCAGGCCGGGCACGGTGGCTTAGTCTGTAATCCCAGCACTTTGGGAGGCCGCGGCGAAAGATTGCCTGAGTTGGCGGGGTTGAGACCAGCCTGGGCAACTTGGTGAGACCTCGTCTCTACAATAAATCACAAAAACTAGCTGGACATGGTGGTAAGCATTTGTAGTTCTAGTTACTTGCAAGGCTGAGGCGGAAGGATCGCCTAAGTCCAGCAGGTAGAGGCTGCAGTGGCCGTGAGCGTGCCACTGCCTTCTAGCCTGGGTGACAAGAGTGAGACCCCAACTCAAAAAAAAAAAAAAAAAAAGCTCCCAGCACCCTGCATCCTGCTCACCCTACCAGGCTGGTAGAGGTTTCCAGAAACTAGATAGAAGATGGAGGCTCACTTTGGCAGTGTCCTGGGCCAAAGGTCCCTTGTCCCACCCCCACCCCCCCAACCCCCCACCCCTACCCCGTGCTGTGGCCCGACTGGTCCCCTTAAAGAAGCAGGAGCCAATTCCAAACCAGGAGCGAGTCCCTGAGAGAGGGGCTGTGACACACCTTCCCCTGGCAATGTGCCTCAGGGCAGAAGTCTGCTTAACCCCTTCTCACAACTCCTTAGGGGCAAATCATTTGCATTAATTAATGGATTGATTCATTTACTCAAGACACTGTGCTTGGGGCCTACAGCTGGGGTTCAAACTGGAGCAGAGTTGATGGAGGCCTCAGTTCTCTGTTTATCTGAGGCCTGTCTGAGCAGATACTACCCTGTGCAGTCACGTAGGACTTGGTCTGACTGGCGAGCTCAGCATCCCCAGCTCCCAGCACTGGCTCGGCCCAGAGCACACATCGTTTAATACTCAGCCTGGAATGAAAATGTAAAGTGTCTGGGAATTTGGAAATCATAGAAAAAGATTTTAGGGCTGGGTGCTCGGGCTCACGACTGTAATCCCAGCACTTTGGGAGGCAGAGGCAGGAGGATTGCTTGAGCCCAGGAGTTCAGAGACTAACTAGCCTGGGCAACACAGTAGAGATCTTGTCTCCATAAAAAAATTTTTTAAAGTAGCCAGATGTGGTGGCTCACGCCTGTGGTCCTAAATATCCAGGAGGCTGAGGCAGAAGGATCACCTGAGTCCAGGAAGTCAAGGCCACGGTGAGTGGGCAAACAGAGTGAGACCCCAACTCCAAAAAGAATTTTTTGAAGAAAATTAACTCTGGAGAAATAAGGATATGTATCTTTTTGATTTTGTATTATCTTTTTATGCGATTTGGTTTCAAGAATATTCATATATGCTGCAAATAATTTGACTTGTTCATAAAATTATGTGTGATACATTAAAATTAAAAGGATGGGTTATTCAGGCGATAACTCCCAAGATGCTTATATTAAGTTAAAAGTGTCTTAGAGATAGAACTAGAAGATGTTACACTTTAAGAAATGGGGCATTTCTTAGTTTCTGTCATTTTCTGAGGATTGCTTAAGGCAAAAGCAGAAATGAACAAGAGAAGTCAGCAAGATCCCAGCAAAACACAGAAAATGGGTTCTTTCTCCACTGTAGGTTAACCTCATCTTAACTTGATTACATCTAAAAAGATCCTGTTTCCGGCCGGGCTCGTGGCTCAGCCTGTAATCCCAGCACTTTGGGAGGCCAAGGCCAGTGGATTGCCTGAGCCCGCAGGTTTGAGACCCGCCCGGGCAATTTGGGGAGACCTCAACTCTACAATAAATCAAAAATTAGCCGGGCATGGTAGCGTGCGCCTGTAGTTCCAGCTACTTGAAAGGTTGGGGCGGAAGGATCACCGGAGCCCAGCAGGTTGACGCTGGGGTAGCCATGAGTGTGCCACTGTACTCCAGCCTGGGCGATGGAGTGAGACTCCAACTCAAAAAGAAAAGACCCTGTTTCCAAATAAGGTCCTGTGGGGAGGTTCCAGTGGACATGGATTTGGGGGACACTGTTCACCCCAGCACATGCTCTGCGGGTCGATCCTTGAAACAGCCCTGAGGCCCATGCTGTTAACATCCTGCTTTAGGAAAGGGGAACTCAGAGCTCAAGTCTCCTGCACAAAGTCACGGCACGTGGAGTTCCTGGCTGAGGCAGCGACCCTGATGTTAAAAACAAGCCCCAAACCAAGATGGAATCAGGCCCTGGGGAAGCCCCTCGTTTCTGTCTGCCCCTTGCCAACCCAGCCCTGTCAGCCTCCAGAGCTGAGCGAAAGAGTTGTAGATTTAAAATGGCCTCCAGTTCTTTGCAGTTTGTCTTATCAAGAGTGGCATCTGTGTCCCCACCCCTGAATGTGCATGGGCCTTATTCTGACCAGTGGAATGTGGCAAAGGTGGTGGTGTATGAGTTCCGGGGCCTGAGCCTCAGGGAGCCTGGTAACTTCTGCACTCTCTCTTGTCACAGCCTACGCAAAAGAGATGAGAGATCATGAGAGAGAACCCTCAGTGGACAGCACCAGAGCCCCCCGCACCTGTGAACAGAGGCCATTCCCCAGTGCAGATGGCCACTGCAGCCACCAGAGTAAGCCCCGGGGAGCCCAGCAGAACAGCCTGTGCTCAGTCAAACTGAAGGCCTGAGAGCAGAGAAAAGGTGGCTGTTTCAAGCTGCTAACTGTGGGGTGGTTTGTTACACGGCCACAGACAACTGACAACTGATACATACTGGATGTGTCGGTTTTCAGAGCAAGCTTGATGGGGAGGAAGAAGCCTGCAAACATTCTGAGTTGTGGCTGTCAAGGTCAAAGGGTGGGGGGCAGATTTTAGCATTACTTAAAATATCCAAACCTCTAAGTTTGCTCTTGCCTTTCTTCATTCTGAGCCTTTGAGTGGGTTGAACAAAACGTCAATGGAAACCCAGCTGTGGGCTCCAAGCATAATGTCTTGAATTAATGCATCAATCAATTAATTAATGCAAATAATTGTCCCCTAAGGAGTTGTGAGAGGGCTAAGCAGACTTCTGCCTGGAGGCATGTTGTCGGAGGAAGATGTGTGGTGATGTGCCTCTGTCTCTCTTTCTCTCTCTGACTCTTTCGTGGTTTGAAATTGGTTCCTTCCCCTCCAGGGGACCAGTGGGGCCACAGCACTGGGGCAGGGGGCCTCCTAGCCATGACTCTGCCAAAGTGAGTCTCCATCTTCTATCTGATTTCTGGGAATCTTGGTCTGCCCATCAGTGAGCAAGACACAGCACGCCGGGAGGGTCATGCGGGTCCTGGAGGAGCGAGGTGCATATGGGGTGTTCGGTATGGAGGTGAGAAGGATGTGGGAGGAGCCTGAAAATCATGCCACCCTTTGGTGGAGCCTCATAGTTGCTAAAACCTGGAAGCAACCAGGATGTCCTTTGAATTGATAAACTTAACTAAACTGTGGTACATCCAGACAATGGAATATTATTCATCCTTAAAAAAGAAATGAGCCGGGCTCGGTGGCTCAGCCTGTAATCCCGCACCTTGGGAGGCTGAGGTGAGTGGATTGCCTGAGCCTGAGGGTTCGAGACCCGCCTGGGCCGGCGAAACCTCATCTGTACAATAAATCAAAAAAATTAGCTGGGCGTGGTAGCGCACGCCTGTAATTCCGGCCACTCGGAAGGCTGAGGCAGAAGGATCACCAGAGCCCAGCAGGTCGAGGCTGCGGTGGCCGGGAGTGGCCACTGCACTCCAGTCTGGGCGATCGAGTGGGACTCCAACTCAAAAAAAAACAAGAAATGAGCTGGGCCTGTGGCTCAACCCTATAATCCCAGCACTTTGGGAGGTTGAGGCAAGAGGATTGCCTGAGCCCGGGGGTTCGAGACTAGCCTGGCCAACTTGGCAAGACCTCGTCTCTACAATAAATTAAAAAATTAGCCAGATGTGGTGGCTCGTGCCTGTAGTTCCAACTACTTGGAAGGCTGAGGTGGAAGGATCACCTGAGCCCAGCAGGTCGAGGCTGCAGTGGCCATGATTATGGCACTGCACTCCAGCTTGAGCGACAGAGTGCGACTCCAGCTAAAAAAAAAGAAATGAGCCAGGCATGGTGGCTCATGCCTGTAATCCTAGCACTTCGGGAGGCTGAGATGAGAGGTCTGCTTGAGCTTAGGAGTTCAAGACAGCCTGGGCAACACAGCGAGACCTCGTCTCTACAAAAAATAAAAAATATTAGTGGGTTGTGACGGCCTGTGCCCCTAGTCTCAGCTATTCAGGAGGCTGGGGCAGAAGAATTGCCTGAGCCCGGGAGAGAGTGACAAAGTGAGACTCTGACTGAAAGAAGAAAAGAGCTATCAAGCCACGAGAAGACATGAAGAAAACTTAAATGCATATTAGTGAAGGAAGCCGGTCTGAAAAGGCTATATACTCTGTGACTCCAACTACACTGTGTTCTAGAAGAGGCAGAAGTATTGAGACAGTCAAAAGATGAGTGGTTATCAGGGACTGGGGAGGGAGGGATGAACAAGCGGAGCTCAGAGGATTTCAGGGCAGTGAAACTAGCCTGTATGATACTAAAACAGTGGACATGTGTCATTATGCATTTGTCGAAACTCATGCGCAACACCAAGGGTGAACCCTAATGTCAACTACGGACTCTGGGTGATAATGACATGTCAGTGAAGATTCATGGATCCTAACACAGGTACCTTCTTTCTGGTGGAGAATGCTGACAGTGAGGAAGCTTGTTGCTGGGCTGTAGGATAACTGTCTGCACTTTCCACTCAATTTTACTGTGAACCTAAAACTACTTCAAAAATATAAAGTCTATTTTTTAAAAAACCAACAAAGCAAAAAGAAAAGCCAAAGAACAAACGGATATATATATGATAAGGATTCATTTGTTTAATATGTTAAAAAGTATGTAAATCAAAAACAAATGCCCAATATAAAACTGGCAAAAAAAAAGGAAAAACAATTTACTTGAGAATAAATACAAATAACCAATACAATTTTCAAGTCCAGAGTCATGAAATAAATGCAAATGGAAACAAGATAACATTTGGGAGGAGGCTTATGAAATTGGTGGCAATTTAAACATTATAAAATCTAGTGTATGTAGGCAAGGGTTTGGGGACAAATATAAATTGGCTAAATTTCTCTGCATGGCCATTTGGAAATAGGATGCAAAAGGCTTAAGAACGTTTATACATTTTGACTCTTTATTTTCATTTCTAAGAAATATTTCAAAGGAAACAACCAGAGGTAGCCACAGAAAACACTTACATGATTAGATGCAGAAAAAGCATTTGACAAACTCCAGTGCTCATTTATGATTAAAATTGTTCACATACCAGGAATAGAAGGGAATCTCCTCAAATTGATGAAGGACACCTACAAATATTCTATAGGTAACATCGTACTTATTGGTAAAAGACTGAATTTTTCCCCCGAAGAGCAGGAACAAGGTACTAATACTTGCTTCTGCACTTCCAGCCAATGCCATGGGTTGAAACAGTCAACACTCTAATCCCAGCACTTTGGAATGCCAAGGCAAGTGGATTGCCTGAACCCACAGGTTCTAGACCAGGCTGGGAACTTGGTGAGACCTCGTCTCTACAATAAATAAAAAATTAGCCGGGCATGGTAGCACTCGCCTGTAGGTCCGATTACTTGGAAGACTGAGGCAGAAGGATCGCCAGAGCCTAGCAGGTCGACGCTGGGGTGGCTGTGACTGTGCCACTGCATTCCAGCCTGGGCAATAAAGTGAGACTCCAGCTCAAAGATGGTGATCTTGCCAAACTGATCTGTAGGTTCAACCCAATCCCAATAAAAATTCCAGCAGGAATTTTTGGTAGAAATTGACAAGCTGACTCTAAAATTTTGAGCTAGGGTAACCAGAGCAGCTATAGAAAAAGAAAATGAAGGTTGGAGGAGCTAACTGATTTTGGTATAAAGCTACCATAATCAGGAGAATTTGGTACTGGTGAAAATACAACTAGACAAATAATCCGTGGAACATGATGATGATGATGATGATACTACTAATAATAATAATAATGGAGTCCAGAAATATAAACTGATTATCGACAAAAATGCAAGGGCAATTCAATGGAGAAAGGATGACTTTTCAACAAATGATGCTGAATCAACTGGATGTTTGTATGAAAAAAATTAACATCAACCCACATCATACCCCAAAATTATCTCAAAATGGATCACAGACCTAGATGTAAAACCTAAACTATAAAACTTCCAGGAAAATCCATAAAAGAAAAACCTCTGCAACCTTGAAATAGACCCTGGTCTCTCAGATAGAACACAAAAAGCACCAACCATAAAGGAAATAATTAATATACTGGAAAATTAAGAACAATTTTTTCCTCAAAATACTCTATTAAAAATAAATAAAAATGCGAGTCACAGTCTGGGAGAAAATATTCACAAAACATATACCCAATATAGAACTTGTATCCAGAGTATGTTTCCTTAAAAGGCAACAGTATTGTTAGATAAAGGTTCCTTAGAAATGACACCAAGGTATGACCATAAGAGGAAAAGAAAGATAAATCAGGCTTTATTAAAATGAACAACTTCTACTCTTTGAGAGACATTGTTAAGAAAATAAAAAGACAAGCCACAGACTCAGAAAAGGTATTTGCAAAACACTTATCTGATAAAGGATTTATATACAAAATATATAAAGAACCCTCAAAACTCAGTAATAAGAAAACAATGCAATCAAAAAATGGGCAATTAGTTGAAAAGATCCCTCACCAAAGAAGATATTCAGATGGCAAATAAGCATATGAAAAGGTGCTCAACATCATTCATCATTAGAGCAATGCAAACCAAAACCACAATGCCATATAAAGAAACATGATGTGATGAACAGTACACCTATGGGAATGACTAAAAAACAAACGAATGAAACTGACATGCCTAGTGCTGCCCAGGAAGCAGAGCAATGAAACTCCCTTACATTGTGGAGGATGTCAGTGAAAGAGCCACTTTGAAGATGAGTGTGGCAAACGTACACTCACCACATGACTCAACAATCCCCCTCCTGGGTGTTTATCCAAAAGACGTGAAAAAAGTTCACACAATAAAAATCTGTGTGTGAATATTTATAGCAGTTTTGCTCATCATTAAAAAAAAACAAAAAACAAGAAAAACCACAAATATCTTTCTTTTTTTATTTTATTTTTTTTTTGAGTTGGCATCTCACTCCGTCGCCCAGACTGGAGTGCAGTGGCCGCTCCCGGCCACCGCAGCCTCGACCTGCTGGGCTCCGGCGATCCTTCCGCCTCAGCCTTCTGAGTAGCCGGAACTACAGGCGTGCGCTACCACGCCCGGCTGATTTTTTGATTTATTGTAGAGATGAGGTCTCGCTTGCCCAGGCGGGTCTCGAACCCGCGGGCTCAGGCAATCCACTCACCTCAGCCTTCCAAAGGCGTGGGATTACAGGCTGAGCCACCGAGCCCGGCTTAACTTTTCATTTTAAAATTGTAGGGTACAGTTCAGGGTTAGGTTTACAAATACTCATTGTGCAGGTCCCCTTGTTGATGAGGTGTGCCCCTCCTTCCCCAGGCAGATCCCCACTACTGCCAATCCCACTTCCCTGCCCCCCCACACCCCCACAGTTTCCTGCTACTGTCAATCCTTTTCTTATAGTGTTACTATTGTTGTTCAAGGTCCACTTATGAGTGAGAACATGTGATACTCAGTTCTTTGTTTCTGTGAAAGATCACTCAGTATTATAGATTCTAATTCCATCCAGGTTGCTGCGAAGTTTATGATTTTGTTCTTCTTTATGGCTGCATAATATTCCATTGTGTATATGTATCACATTTTTTTTATCCAATCCTCTTTTGATGGGCAGCACAGTGTGGCACTGTTTTTCTAATAGCACATGTTCACTGTTTCTCTGTGTCACATTTTGGTAATTCTCACACTATTTGAAACTGTTTCATTATTATTATATCCTTTATGGTAATCTGTAATCAGTGATCTTTGATATTACTATTGTGATGTTTTTGGAGTGTCACCAACCACACCCATATAAGGTGACAAACCTCATCAATCCGTATTGTGTGTGTTCTGATTGCTTCATCAACCAGGCACTCCTCATCTTTCTCCCTCTCCTTAGGCCTCCCTATACCCTAAGACACAACAAATTTAAACTCAGATCAGTTAATATCCCTACAATGGTATCTAACTGTTCAGGTGAAACAAAGAGTCATATGTCTCTCACTTTAAATAAAAAGCTAGAAATGATTAAGCTTAGTGAGGAAGGCATGTTGAAAACACAGACAGGCTGAAAGCTAGGCCTCTTTTGTCAAACAGTTGGCCAAGTGGGCATGGAAAGGAAGCATTCTCAAGGGAAATTAAAAGTGCTACACCTAGCCGGGCTCGGTGGCTCAGCCTGTTATCCCGTGCCTTGGGAGGCTGAGGTGAGCGGATTGCCTGAGCCCGCGGGTTCGAGACCCGCCCGGGCAACTTGGTGAGACCTCATCTCTACCGTAAATCAAAAAATCAGCCGGGCGTGGTAGCGCGTGCCTGTAATTCCGGCTACTCGGAAGGCTGAGGCAGAAGGGTCGCCAGAGCCCAGCAGGTCGAGGCTGCGGTGGCCGGGAGCAGCCACTGCACTCCAGTCTGGGCGACGGAGTGAGACTCCAACTCAAAAAAAAAAAAAAGTGCTACACCTGTGAACACACAAAAATTAGGAAAGCAAAACAGTCTCATTGCTGACATGGAGAAAATTTGAGTGGTCTGGATAGAAGATCAAATGAGAAGATCAAATGATCAACATTTCCTTAAACCAAAGCCCAATCCAGAAGAACTCTCTTCAATTCTATGAAGACTGAGGGAGGTAAGGAAGTTGCAGAAGAAAAGTCTGAAGTTAACAGTGGTTGGTTCATGAGGTTTAAGGACGAAGCCATCTCCATAACATAAACATGCAAGGTGAAGCAGCAAGTGCAAATGGAGACCTCCAGCAAGTCCTCCAGAAGGTCTAGCCAAGATCGTTGATGAAGGTGGCTACACTATAACGCAGATTTTTAATGTAGACGAAACACCCTTCTATTAAAAGAAGATGTCATCAAGGACTTTCATAGCTAGAGAGGAGATGTCAATGCCTAGCTTCAAAGGAGAGACTGACTCTCTTGTTAGGGGTTAATGCAGCTGGTGACTTAAGTTGAAGCCAGTGCTCATTAACCATCCCCAGAATGCTAAGGGCCCTTAAGAACTATGCTAAATGTATTCTGCCTGGGCTCTATAAATGAAACAACAAAGCCTTGATGACGGCACATCTGTTTATAGTTTGGTTTACTGACTATTTTAAACCCACTTTTGAGACTCACCACTCAAAAAAAAATTCCTTTCAAAACATTACTGCATATTGGCAATGCACCTAGTTACTCAAGAGCACTGATGGAAATGTACAAGGACATTAATGTTGTTTCCATGCTTGCTAACTCATCATCCATTCCACAGCTCATAGATCAAGAATTATTTCAAATTTCAAGTCTTATTATTAAAGAAACATTTCATAAGGTTGTAGCTGACATTGATAGTGACTCTTCTGATGGATCTGGGCCAAGTAAATTGAAAATCTTTTGTAAAAGATTCACCATTCTAGATGTTGTTAAGAACATTCATGATTCATAGGAGGAGGTCAAATATCAACATGAACAGCAGTATGGAAGAAGTTGATTCCAAACCTTCAGGATAACTTTGAGGGGTTCAAGGTTTGCCAGATTTGAAAATGTTCGGCCATTGTTTCTTTGAATACCTTTTAGTCTTGTCCTCTTTCTCCTCTCCTTCCAGGATGCTGATGGTACACATTAGATAATTTTTATATCCCCATAGGTCCTAAGGCCCTGTCTTTTTTTCCTATTTTCTCTGTTGCTCAGATTGAGTTATTTTTATTTTTTTTATTTACAACTTCACTGATTTTTTTTTTCCCTTCCATTCTGCCCATCCATTGTGGGTTTTTTATTAATTTATTATACTTTCCTGGAAACTGAAAAGAATAATAAAGTAAAAAAGAATGCAAAAAGTAAGCCAACACATTTTTGAAGCTGCAAAAGGAAGCAACTTATTTCCTTCCTTTGAAATGAATAAATTCATGGCCAGACCAGGGGTCCAGTAGCCAGGCAGACGGAGGTGACCCGTGTTTGGAATGGTTCTGCTTCCAATCAACAGCTCCTTGTTAGAACAGGCCCTGGAGTTTCTCTACAGAGTACTGAGGCTGCTCTGGGCAAGGTGGCCTCCTGGTGACAGGACAGCAGTTCAGGCAGGAACAAGAAGTGTTGAGCATTAAGTCACAGTTTGCCACAGAGCTTCATTGCTTTCCTCCCCTGGCCTTTTCGACCCCAGCCCTGCCCATCTTACTCCAAATCTTCAGCTCCCTCAAATCCCTGTTTCTGTGGACTTTTATGCTTTTCTCTCCCATCATCTGCTTCCTCCTAATTTCTGCTTGTTTACCTGGTCTCTGCCCTATTTTTGTCTGCTGTATGACATTTTGTTCATGTGTAAATTAATTCCCTGACCCATCTCTTTGGCCAGGGCCCTTGATCTGACTAAACACCACCACCTAGAAATTATTTGTGTGTGTGTGTGTGTATGTGTGTGTGTGTGTGTGTGTGTGTGTGAGAGAGAGAGAGAGAGAGAGAGAGAATGTTAAAGTCTCACTGTCACCCAGGCTGGAGTGCAGTGGCACAATCACAGCTCACTACAGCCTTGACCTCCTGGGCTCAGACATTTCTTCTACCTCAGCTTCCTGAGTAGCTGGGACTACAGGCACATGCCACCATGCCCGGCTGATTTTTTTATTTTTTGTAGAGATGAGGTTTTACTATATTGCCTAGGCTGGTCTTGAACTCCTGGTCTCAAGCGATTCTTCCACCTTGGCCTCCCAAAGTGCTGGGATTACAGGCATGAGCCACCACACTTGGCCACCACCTAGAAATTCTAAGGAGTTCAATTTCCCCAACGCTTTTGTTGCTCTCCAAAGCTAACAGAATCGAGATCTTTCTTGCTTCTCTTCAAGGCGGGGGTGGGAAGGCTGATTTTAAAGGTCCATAGCCTCCTCTCTCTATGACATATTTCTCTGAGGTCGCCAGCTGCTTCTTAAGGGTGAGCCTTCCATCCCAAGCCCAGCACGTGGAGACAGGAAGAGAAACGGGTGGGAGGACAAATGAACACTACTGCAAGGCTTGATAAACACTAACAGCAAATACTAAAAATAACTAGACAGCAGTAGTCTACTTTTAGGAATTTTATTTGTGCTTTTGCACTGGGGGCGGCGGCAAGGGCGATGGAGAGAGAAGGGCTGTGGAGAAGGGGCTGGCAATGCTCACGTTCTCTGGAGGTGGAGGCACTGCGGAGCTTCCCTGGGCAGACAACACCACCCCACCCCTGCCCCGAAATAACTCCCTCTTCTCAGCTTTCCCAGGTTTTCTCGGCCCTGCAGATGGCCCCCTTCCCCTGCTGCAAAGGCATCCCTGCCCTCACCGGCAGAGGAGACAAGCAGCTCAGAGACTACAGGCTGCTTTGCTCAGGAATGTCATCCTCTCCCATTTGCGAATAGTCAGGGCACATTTTGACCTCAGCTTATGAAGATCAGAAAAGTGGTTGGTATCAGCGTGTATCATTTGTACATCTGTGAGTCCCTGGTACGCTGGGTGTGATGTGGTCAAGCCATGAGCCCCACATGACACCATCTGCATGGTGGAGACAGAAACTCCAGAGTAGGAATTGCACGCATCCCCTAAAATGCCCACTGCTGGGCAATCCTGCTGCCCTCTCCTAGGACTGAGAATGTGGATCAAAGGCCCCCATCCTTACATTCCTTGTTGAATGAAATAGAGGACAGCAAGTCTGCTTGATTCTGTTTAGGTTATTTTCCCTTCCCTAGCGAGCCATCCAGCTATGCCGTGGATCGATACAGATCGCCGGAGCTGGAGGAGGACACAAGACGAGGACAATAAATTGTTCCCCTGTGGATGAATTACAAGCCTTTCTGAGCTCTTCATCATATCTGTCCTGCACAATCAGCAAAGAGGGAGTATTTGGAGCCTGAGCCTTCCCCTTCTGCGCCCCTTTTTCATAACATTCATTCTCACAACACAGTATGCCAGCAAAAAGAAATAAAGGGACTCCCTCCCCCTTCCCTGCTCTCAAAATCGCATCTTTATCCAACGCCCCCTCCTTCCCTCACAACTTCAACGAAGCAGGAGCATCCCTCACCAAAGGTTAATCTCTCCGTGTATGTCCTGATCTGATCCTCCCTCCAGCACCGTCCACATCTCACTCCATCCGGGCCCCATCACCCCCTCACATCTTCGGGACACCACCCCTTGGGGCTCCTTCCCTAAAGCTGTAAGACATCCTCGGCCTCTGTAATCCTGCTGACCTGCCTTCTATTTCATCTTGTACAACCCCGTCTCTCTCCTCTTCTCCATCATGTTTCCTACAAGGAGGATCCACGTGGATTATTTCCCTTCCTCTTCCTTTATTTACTCCTTAACTCACTGCAACCAGGCCTCCTGGATCTACTTTCTCCAAGGTCCCCACTGATTTCCAGGATGCCTAATGCAATGTCCTTGACCTTTCTGCTCAGTCCTCCTGAAACCCTCTCTCCTTTGATTCCATGATAGCACGACATCCCAATTCTCCTGGCCTTCTCTGTCCATTGCTGGGCTCTTCCACTGTCTCCTCCTCTTCTGACCATCCTGCAAACAAGGGTAATCCCCAATCTAGGGTTGCCATATTTCACAAATAAAACTATAGAATGCCCAGTTAAATTTAAATGTCAATTGTACAATGAATAATTTTTATATTGCATGGAACATTCTTTTTTTTTTTTTTTTTTGGAGTCAGGGTCTCACTCAGTGGCACCATCGTGGCTCACCTCAGCCTCAACCTCCTGGGCTCAGGTGATTCTCCTGCCTCAGCCTCCATAAGAACTGTGGCAATAGGTGCACACCATCATGCCCAGCTTTTTCTTTTTTTTTTGAAATGAGGTCTCGCTATGTTGCCTAGGATTGCATGGGACATTCTTATGCCGAAATATTATTCTTTTTGATCTGAATGAAATTCGATTTTAACTGAGATTCCTATTTTTTTCTGACAGCCCTACCATAGATGTATCTTCAGAGCTTATTCCCTCTTTCTAGTTTCTTCTCTTGTTGATGTTTTCTTTGTCCATGGCTTCTATGATGATCTTTTCTCAGATAATTCCTAAATCTTCATCTCTAGCACGAACCATCTCTCTTTTTCCCTCCTCTCTCTTCTCCTCTTCCCCCTCCCTCCTCCCTTCTCTTCTTTCTCTCTCTCTTTCTCCCCACCACCCCCAACTTCCTCTCTCCCTACTTTCTCTGTCAGGTGCATTTCTACGTTTTCCCCTGGGTATTTTGCAGTCACTCTGCTTCCTCATATATCAAATTCTTGACCCCCAAACCTGCTTTTCTATCTGGACTCTCTATTTCTATTAATTCCCTCTCTAACCTCCCAATCACCCTGACTCCTGATCCAGGAGCCTGCCCTCTCAGCAAATGGCCAAATCTTGGTTGCTTTTACCCCAACCAGCATTCTCAGATTGGTCTTTCCTTTCATTTTCATGGATGCCACTGACTTGAGGTCTTTGTCATTTCTGTACATCTATGAATCATACCAGGCTATCGAAATTGCCTTTGACCAGTCCTCCTCCTTCTACTTCCAGCTGCCCTCCCAATCCCAGCACGACCACTGCATCAGCATTCCTTAATCGAGAAAAAACTTCCTCCTGGCTAAACTTCCTCCCTCGGCAGTCCCAGGGCCTTTCATAAGCTGATCTTTCTCCTCTTTTCTCCCAGCGGTCTCTTCTATGCACCCCAAACTCAAGGAACATCAGACATGATTCCAGGACTTCCCTCTCTTTATTTGCTTATACTCAGACTTGGGCATAGCCTACTTCAAAGGCTATTCATACAGTTTCTGTAGGGTTAGATGCTCCATGCTGAATTAGTAAAGTCAGTCTGAAATCAACCACATTAACAGAAAAAAGTAATTAAATCCAGGAGTCATTTACGTGATAATGCAAATGAATGAACTTTTTCACAAACCCACTGTTTGCTTACTGTCAATTAGGAGCAACGTTAAGTTCACATTAAGTGTCTCCTATCTCTATGATGTCAAATCACAGCTGTTCTCTGATGGGATTTCATGTGGCATGCATGGCCAGATACAGATCCCTCCCACCCACTGCTGCTTCTCTTAATTTACTTTTTGAACTCGGATCCCTTTCCCATTTCCCCCACTTCTTACAGATGGAGGTTATAATATTCTCTGTAAATGTCCTTGAATTCTCTGTTACATGAATCTCCAAACAACTGGGAGTTCTAAACAGCTGCCAGACCCACATTCTGATCCAAGAACATCTCAGTGCTTTAATAATGTAAATAAGGTCCACAACCTCTTTCTGTAATAGGACAGAAAGTAAATATTCTTGGCTCTGCAGACCATACAGTCTCTGTTAGAACAACTCAACTCTGCTGTTGAGGCATAAAAACAGCAATGGATGACACAAAAACAATTGAGCAGGCATGTGTGTCAAAAAACTTTATAAAAATGGGCAACCAGGATACCAGCCATTGTTTGCTTAACCCCAACCCAAATCCAGCATCTGATGAATGATGTGTTTTCTTGCCAAAGTATATCTCTCACTTAATTAGAAAGAACATAAAACGTGTCAGTATAGTCTTTTCTTTTCATAAGATTATATTTGAACCGAACCTAGGACCCCAGAGTAGGCAAAGGGAAATAAGAAGTAAGAACTTCACAGTCCCACCGAGATTCTCCCAGTGGACATCACCCCAAGGTAGGGACGCGACAAGGCCAGAGAGATGAGTAGCACACTTGCCTTGGGTACAAAATCTACACACACACAAGCACACACACGCACACGCACACACGAATGTCTTCTAAGGCCTAGTGGGTGGCGCTTCCCATTATACCCCTTCCGTCCCAGAGGAGCACACACAGTATAGATACCTTTGTCCCAACACAGCCTGTGCTCATATAGTAGCACAAACCCTAAAGAAATAATATCTGGGATGAAATATTTTGGTGGGAGGAAATTAGCACACAGGGGAAGGAGCCTGAAGTATCAAGCACTGTCTTCTCTGATGAGGAAGATTTGAGGCAAACAGACATTAGAAGCAGAAAGAGATGCCTGAGAGGGAAGGGTGTGGTACAAGCTCCTGGAAGCTGGAAGGTGAGCCCAAACTTGTTCTGCTTTATCACTTTACCAAGGGCCATCCCTCTAGCTGCCCAGAGCTTTCGTTAGAATTAAAGAATCATAGGCTGGGCCTGGTGGCTCATGCCTGTAATCCCAGAGTTTTGAGAGGCCAAGGTGGGAGGATCACTTAAGCCCAGGGGTTTGGGTCTAATCAGCATAGCAACACCTTCATCTCTATTTTTAAAATTTGTATTAAAAAGTCATTGTAGCCAGATTTGGTGGCTCAGCATGTAATCTCGTGCCTTGGGAGGCCGAGGTGAGTGGATTGCCTGAGCCCGTGGGTTCGAGACCCGCCTGGGCAACTTGGCGAGACCTCATCTCTACAATAAATCAAAAAATTAGTCGGGCGTGGTAGCGCGCGCCTGTAGTTCCAGCTACCTGGAAGGCTGAGGCGGAAGGATCGCCGGAGCCCAGCAGGTCGAGGCTGCGGTGGCCGGGAGCGGCCACTGCACTCCAGTCTGGGTAACACAGTGAGACTCCTACT
>CAUYQG010193676.1:0-36217 GCA_963574415.1 Tarsius wallacei
CACCATTCAGACCTCCCATTTTTCTCTACCGGTTATACCCAAAGGTTTGAGGGCAGAATGAAGCACGGGCTGCATTACCACTTGGGGCTCCAGCTCTGTCCTTTCCATCCCTTCTTTCATTGGGTTATTTCATCAAAGGCACGTGCTGGGCATGACTTACAAAAAAAATTCTCATGATACTCTATGGTGGTGACCCATTATGGGTCTGAGTAGATGCCTGTGTCTCACTTACCCGCCAGCATCTCCAACACCATCTCTCTCTGGTCCAACCTAAGACTGATCTGCAGCAACAATCTGCCAACTTCAGACCCCCATTCCAGCCCCACTACTCACCCCTATCCTCCACACAGAAGCCAGGGAATATTTTTCAAAATACCAATCTATCATCTAACCCTCCATATCCACCTAGAAGCCTTTCAGCAGGTTCTCACTGCTGCCAGGATGATGCCACTCTACAGGGCACTCTGCATGGCCCTCTGTGGTCTGGCTTCAACTGGTCCCTCCTCCATCTCCCTCCAGGCTTCCCTTGCTCTCTGTAAGCTGATCTTTCACCCCCTCTTACTCCATTGTCTTCTGAGTACTGGCACATGCTGTGCCCTCTGGCTGCAATGCTCTTCCTTCTCTGCTTTACCCATTTAGCCCCTTAACATCTCAGCTTGAGTGCCACTTCCTCAGGGAAGTCTTTCCTGACTGCCTCTATGTCAAATCTCCCTTTTATAAACTTCTGGAGCACTCCCTTTTATAAACTTCTGGAGCACCCTTACTTGGCACATACTGCTGTTTAGAACTTACATGTGATCATTGATTACTCTCTTCCTACTAAACTATAAGCTCCAGGAAGGGTGAGAACTGTGCTTGCCTTTATCATTCTTGTATGACCAGTACTCAGCAGGATGCCCAACATACACTTTGAGCTTAGTGAATATTTGTTGAGTCAAAGCATCTGGCATTGAGGGACTTACAACAGCTGGTCTCCTCTATGAGATGATCCACATCTATCTTCAAGAGAATTGATATCCAGCAGGGAAAATAACTTAGTGACCTCAGAGCAGTTGGAGAAGTCCAGGCAGTGAGGATGACAGAAGCTCCCCTCTGACCTAGAGAACAAGTTAGGCAGGAGGCCGTTACCTTTATCTTCACAATATGATCAGGATCTTGCACCCTCTGGGCCACAGTGGAAGGCTTACTGATTCTGTGGCATCTCTAGATCTCACTGAAACATGAATCTCTCTGATCATACTACCAAAGCCCACTCTGGAACTCATATGTGCAGGAGCATCAGGACCCTGTTGCATCAGAATTAGTGACTAGACCTGAGCTAGCTGCTGGTGCCTGCTTGTTTCTGCACCACTAAAAAGATGTGGCTCAGAAAGCACTCAGAGAAAGATCAAGATGCTCTTGAGATGAGGTCTGAGGGCACCTGCTTTGAAAGGAAGCAGAACTACAAATCTTGGCCCTGCTGTACACTTGCTATGTGACCGCAGACACTGTGCCACTCTGGGTCCATTTTCTCATGCATAAAATCAGGATAAGAATCATAATATCTACCTTCCAAGGCTGTTGTGGGGATTAAATAAGATAATGTGTGTGGCACGTCTGCCACAGGATAGATATTCAAATTCTTGTTTCCATTAGAAGAGAAAAATCCTCATACTATTTCTCTACAAAAATAGACAAGCTTAAAAGTCAAATTTTGGAACACATTGTACTCCTTTAAAATTTTTCTTAAGTTTCTTTTTTTCTGATTATCACATTAATACTTTTTCATTCAGAGGCAATGTGGAATAGGAGATAAGAACCCATTAAATGGGTTCAAATCCAGTTCTACTTTCTGACAGCTGTTTGACCTTGGGCAAGTTACTTAACTCCCAGAGTTCAGTCTCTACATCCAGAAAACGGCAATGATAGTATGTTCCAACTTACAGCCTAGTTGTGGAAATTAAATGAGACAATTGATATGAAGTTCTTGATACCTGACACAAACATTATTACAATCATCCTCACTGCTATTGTTAAGATTTTTAAAAATCAGATTGATGCAAAAATAAGAAAGGTAAAATAATTTGTAATACTACCACTCAAACATTTTAGAGTGTTTTTTCCTCGTATATATGTCTATATTTTTCTTTTACAAAATTGAGGTCATGTCATATAAACTCTGTCCTATTCTGGCTTTTTCACTTTTCTTACATTATAATTATTTTTAAAAACAAAGTAAAAAAGCTCCATAATACCATTATATGGTAGTAACAAGATTATTCCACAATGATAGTTCACCGATAATTTTTTTCTTTTGGTTTTCTAAATAATGCTGCAATAAATGTATTTCTGCATATGTCCTTGGCCTAATTTCAAGTTATTTCTCTAGATCAGAGTCCTAAAGGATGAATTACTATTTAGCAAAGCACATGGGTTTATTTTTTTAGCTTCTCAATATGTGGCTAATTGCTACAAAATAATTCCAGAATTTATACTTCCATGGTGTCTAGCACAGTGCTTGCCATATTGAGGGGTTGGATAAACAGCTGTCAAAGGGAACAAGAAGAATGAGCACTATGTTTTTTGAAAATATTGGCTAATAGTAGAAAGACTGTATCTTGTTTCATTTTGCATTATGCCAATGACGTTGAACATTTTTTATGCTAGTTGTTTATATTTGTTCTATGATTTTTTTTCCTCATGTCTTTGTCTATTTATCTAGTAAAGTTTTAGTATTTTTGTTAATCTGTAAACACTTTTTATATATGGCTATCATCTCTTATATTTATTTGTGGCAATATTTTTCTTAATTGTCTTTGTGTATTGTGTGTTTTCTTAATTATCTTTGTGTGACACATGCCCCTGGTATTGTTAATATCATTAAGCCAGCAATTATCCTCCCTCACTCCCTGAATTGCTTCCCAAGCTGTGGTTTTTGTTTTCTGCATTGGTTCTCTTAAGTGTTTTACTTTTGACAGATTATATTTTAATTTTGGTGTAGCCAAACCTTCTAATTTTAAGATCTAGAGTTGGTACGGTTGGATTAAAATTCAACCATGCCTTCCTTTGTTATATGTTCTCATCTTTTAAAGACATAATTCTTCTAAGTAAATAGTCAACAACTGAATAAATGTGTTTTAGTGGTTGGCATGGAATGACTATCTCCCAGCACCATCTGTAGAATAATCCTTCACAGGATGCTGCCATAACCATATACCAAAGACCTACTAATGATTATAAAGATTTATTTTTGACCTGGGGATTCCAGTGTGCTGTCCTATCTATTGTTTTTCTTCATTATTCCCAATGAGCTTTTAAGGGGGAAAGACAACCCAGAGCCTGAGTCAGCAGATCTGTCACACTGTGACCCAGAAGAACACAGAGTACTTCCATGTGATTGCAGATGACAGCCGCCTGCCATAGAACCAGTCCTCACATTAATACAATGACCCCCATGCTCCAGAAGAACAGAGTGTTCGTCTGACATATGCCCTCAGTATTGTTAATATCGTTCAAGCCAGCAATTACCCTCCCTCACTCATGAGTTTCCTCCCAAGCTGTAGTTTTTGTTTTCTGCATTGGTTCTCTTAAGTTCAAGCTGGTCAGAAATGGGTCTCCCGGGCTGCATGTGTAATTAAAGACCTAGATTGTTGAGCAAAAAGCTGACTAGTGTCAAGGATGGTTCTCAGTTATCTGTGGCTACTACCTGAAACTTGTCAGCTCTAAGCCCTTGTTTTACCTGATCCACCAGCTGCATTTAACCCAGTTGCATTCTCCTTCCTCCTCAAACGTTTACTTTGTTTCTAGGACATCACATTCTCAAGAGTTTCCTCTGCCTTTGTAGCAATTTCCTCTCAGCCTCTTCTACTGCTGCCTCCTCGTTTTCCCAATTTCTGAATGTCAGAGAACTCCAGTTCTTTGTCATCAGACCCCTCCCTGCTTTTTTGCCTATACTTACTCTCATGGTGATCATATCTAATCTCATGGTTCTAAATACCAACTGCAGGTTGATGACTCCCAAATGTTTTACATACCCAACCTGGGTCCCTCCCCAGTATGCAGACCCAAAGACTCAATCATCAACACAGAGACCTTTAACACGGCCCAAAATGATTTCCCAACCTTCCCCCCAAAACAGCAACTCCTGCTTCCATCACTGTCCATCGACAAACTCCCTAAAATATAGCCATAATTCAACCGCATCTTATCACCTCCAGTACCACCACCCTTGCCCAAGCCCCCATTACCATTACCCCATGCTAGAATAACAGTCTCCTAAGTGGTCTCTCTGCTTCTTCCATTTAGTTTATTTACAGTATAGCATGCAGAGTGATCCCACCATCTCAAAGTAAAAATTCCTTTTAAATTTGTTATAGCCCCATCACCTCCCTGTTCTTCCATGCTCCTGACACTCTCTTCCAGAAGTCCCTGTCATTCAATTTCTCAGTCGTGCCAGACACACTCTTTGGGGCCTACGGACCTACTGCTCCCTCTTGCTGATGTGCTTTTATCTGACTCCTCACTGTTTTCTGGTTCTTGTTCCTCATTACCTTCTCAGTGAGGTCTTCCCTGACCCCATCTAAAATGTCAAGTCACTCTCCTTACTGAAAATTTTCTAAGAATACAATGTCAACTCCTTACCTTACACTCCCTTCCTTGACTTATTTTTTCTCCTTGGCACTTACACTAACAGACTCTAGGTTTTACTTATTTAATTTGATTATAGACAATCTCCTTCTCCAGAACCTAAGTTTTAGAAAAGCAGTCATTTTTGTCTGTTGACTGTTGTATCTGGAATGCTAGTTCAGTGCTGGGTATGTCATAGGTACTTACTATTCACTGAATGAATGAGTAGATGGATGACTGTATGAATCCCTCTTATATGAACAAGGAAATGAAGGCTTAGAGCAGTTTTTTTAAAAAACTCCAAAGGTTGAAACTGGAACCCAGAACTCATTCTATAATGAGGCCTCTGTTTATAACACTGTGAATAGGACTTGGAGAGTTGAGCCAGTGACACTGTGAACAGACACTGGCTCTATTTAGCAAGCCCCACTGTTTTACAATGTAGTGGGAAAATTACCACTGACTTCTTGAGAATTTAGTTTTCTTGAGGGAGAAAAAAAAAAAGAAACAACGTAGACATCAAGGTAACTGTCCTGTTGAGTTGGCCCAAGAAGGGAAAGGCAAGACAATGTCTAACATTGAGTGAAGGATCTGATTGACAGAAAGGGAGAGGAATTAATTCCTCAGAACAAAAGAGACAGAAGGGCTGGACCAGCAGAGAAGCATGGCATACATCTGGGGGCTCCATGGATGGAATGGTGATTACAAAACAAAACAGTCCTAATAAGATTACAGATGATAATGAATCCACTACAAAACTCTGAGACAATGTTAGGATTTTAATAAGCATCCCCCAAAGATCATTCAGTCAATTTCACAAATACCCATTCTCATTACTTAATTCTAAGGGGGAAGGAGGACTGCCCTACCTGGCTGTTTCTAAATTAATAATGTGCTTCATTCCTGTTATGCTTCAGAAACAAAGCCACTGTAACATTTCAAGCTGTTTGGGGGAGAATTTTAATATTCTCCCAGCTAATATAAACAGAACCTTATTAACTAAGCCCCAGAGATGTCCCAGTTGGGATGTAATCCAGGCCCTGGTGCCAATTCCAATGTTAACATTTGAAAATATCTCATGTGCACACTTCATTTGAACAAGTAAGGCAATATAAGCTTTCCCCTAGAAAAACAGAAAAAACAAAGATAATTCTCTACCCTATTGAGAAAGATGGCCTAATCCCAATTTGGATAGACTGGTAAATGTTACACACTATCTTTTCTTCATCATTTTCATAACATCAATTCTAAGGAGCCCATGCTACAAATATAGCCAGCTCCATGTCATGGAAGGGGAGAAAAAGGCAAAGCAAAACCCATGTGACTTAAATACAGGTTGAAATTGCATCACAGCCGACCATACAACTCTGAGGCTAGCTGAGGCTCAGCTGTGGCTCTGGTACCCGGTTCCCAGCCTAACAGCTTCAGGGTCTGTGCCTGAAAACACCATCGTACAGGGATGCTCAAGGTGGCTGAGGAACAACACATGACCAATCATCTGAGCAGAGCATGTGCTTTGCATCACTGGAGGAAATCACTTCCAAATAGCACTGATCCCATTCTTGTGACTCAGCCTCTAATGACAACCTAGGCTCTTATAGCTGCAGCAAATCCTTACCACTTCTAATCCTAACACAAGGAAAGCAAGTAATAGAATGGTGAAAAGAAGAAACCAGAATAGTGGGGGAAGGTATAATTTGTCTACTTGTTCATAATCTAGACAAAATACTTGTCATGTGACTATACTGTTAATACGCATTTAATTTTTTGAAATGTTCTTCTTATACTGGAAATAAAGGGAAACCCAGAAGACTTCACACAATATGACAAACCAGAGACATCCAGACTAAAATTCAGGACAAACTAGTATTAAACTTCACTTGAGACCTGATTTTATGCATCCTGATACAGACATATGCAAGATATACATATACAAATGCACATGACCCATCAATTTCTTGGTGTACTCAGCATGTATAAATGCCTCCAGGAGAACCAATAAGTAAAAGTTGTGTTGAATAGCACTTAGAGGCTTTATTTGAGTTCAAAAATCATTTCCTCAGTTTGTAAATGAGTTAGCTGCTCACAGGCTGAGATGTCTCCTTCATTTGAGGAACTCAAGATTTTGAAAAGGAAAATAAAAGCAAAGCATTCTTTTCTTAGAATTAAAAATTGGGTCACTGTAAACTCAAAAATAACTTTGTAAAGGCTAAGGATGAGAATAGAAGAGTTATTCTATAAATAATCACTAGCATCCATATTCAGTGAGCCTTTTAAACTCACTGGACAAGTAGCTTCAGAAAAGCTGTGGCTGATCTGAATATGTTGCTTTAAGAACGCCATACATATTCACATCCTTGATGCATTCTAATCAACAAATCAGAGCACTCGACTAATTAAATGTTGATTGCTTGTTTCACAGAGGTGAAAGTCAACCTTCTTAGCCAAGGTTTGAGTTATTCTAAGAAATGATGATAGTTCAGCTTTTTCAAGCCATTTTATGCTTAATGAGTACATTACCCTTAATGAAACTTCATTTAGGCTAATGATTACCTTGATTTAACAAATAACTGACGACAATCTGCCTTTTAATGTCCTCAGTGTGGTAACTGACATCATGGACATGGCTGATAAATTTCGAACATTTTTCTGAGCCTGGCCATTGGTAGTCAGCAGATGCTCTGGTGCACCCCAAAGCGATTGTTCAGTCTCATCATCAAGGAAAAAGTGACACCTGATGTGAGACCTTCACTGATAAGGTTCATGAGAGCTTCAGCATCACTATCCATTTGTGATGAGAACATTCCCCACAATCAAGGTGGCAAGGCTGAAGGCATAAGACTCATCTCATGATGTGAAAGGGCCACGAATGGATTCCAGGTCTGAGAATCTTATCGTGGATTCCCTAGGTAAGTCC
Organism: Tarsius wallacei; assembly: GCA_963574415.1. NCBI lineage: Eukaryota > Metazoa > Chordata > Mammalia > Primates > Tarsiidae > Tarsius > Tarsius wallacei. The sequence goes on from CAUYQG010193676.1 coordinate 7,523, forward strand.
CACGGAGCTGTTTCTAATTACTTATATTCACTCGATGACTTTCTTATCATTACTGCTATTTACACTTTTTTCTTTAGGATAGTATTACCATGTTTACCTGAAGGGTAATATACGCTTTAGCTAAATGAGAAAATCATTTTCTCTCTCCAGTCCTTAAGAACTTTGCATACGATGCTGTATAAATGAATTTAAAGTATTTCACCAAGTCATCAACAGAAGTTATTTGCTCTACCAGGCTTACAACTTTTTGATTTATAGGGTGCTTTCTAACATTGCACATGTAAACAAGAAACTACTTAGATGGGAAGCAATGTCACACTTGCATAACTGTCTTTCCTTCATAAATTAGTCAGGCTGATTGGGGGACATTACAGAAAATCCCTCTTAAGTAATGTGGATTAATGATGTGTTGCCACTTCCAAAGGGAAGGGGAAAGTAGAATCTCCCAAAACGCGGAATTCTAGCAACACACAAAGTAACTCCGGCTGCCCTACTAGGGTAAGAGCTTAGGTTCTGGATCCTGACAGATCTGGATTTAAATCCTACATTATGCATCTGGTTGGTGGCCTTAGGCTAGTTACTTCAGCAACTCAAGACTTGGTTTACTCCTTTGCAAAATGGAAATAACTACTCTAACTCTTGATTTGTTATGAGACATCAATTAATATCATGCCTACAAAGTCTTTGGCACTGGTTCAATAAATATTAGATGTTATTATCATTTTAATTTTATTATATTATAATTTTATTCTTAATATTATTAGTTATGTCCAGTCAGTAACAAAACAGTTTACAAAGTAGCAGAGTTTTGCAAAGCTGATGAAACAAAACCTAAAGACCTTTATGTATCCCCATTCTGTGTCTGGGAGAGAGCACCGTCCTGCCAGGAATGGTTTTGAGGGGAAAGTGAGACAGCAGACTGACAAGAAGGAAACATATCAGTTGGTTTCCAGGACCACTCCTTAAATGGCACCCAGCAGCCAAGGTAGAAATCTAAGAATCATCCTTACTTTCACGTCTTTCTCTCATTCCCTTTGTGCAGCCCTTCGACCTATGCCATAGATTCTACCTTTAAAATACATCCCCAACCCCCCTCCTCTCTTACCCTTCCAGCACTCGACCCCAGGCCATCATGCTTGAGTGACATTGCTCACCTGCAGTACTGCAAGGAGACTTGTAATGGCCTCTCCGTGTCAAATCTTCTGGCACTCCCCTATCCCATCAAATCCAGTCTCCATCCAATAGCCAGACTTGTCTGCTTGAACCCTACTGCCTTTGAAATCAAGTCCAAATGCCCACAGATCTCTGACAACCCCTGTAACCTCACATCTCTTCCTTCTCCCCACCCAATACATTCCAGAAGCACCCACCTCAGTTCCTCAAACATGTTCAACTTGTTCCTACCTCCAAGCCAAGGACAGTTGTTTCCTCCTCCTAATGAAAGGCTGACTCCAACACCCTTTGCATGGTTGTCTCCCTCCTTGTCAACAAGATACAACAGAAACATTTCCTCCTAAGAAGGGATAAGCCTCATGACTCCAAAGAAGATGGCATTTTCCCTATCACAGTACCACATTTGTTTATTTACAGGTTTGCTCAAGTTTATACTGCTTTTGCTTGCTTACCTGTTTATTTCCCCTCTAAATATGGGCTTTACAAGAACAATTGGGGCCACCTCTTTGTCATTTCCTGCCACACTGCCTCTGCTTAGCACAGTATTTGGCACAGCGCTTGGTAAGAATGAATTACTCAAATGTTGTCAAGGGGTCAAGTGAGATTTGGACTTTTTCTGTATGGTTGCACAATAAAGAGAGAAACCATGAATGGAAAGTATGGGGCTTCAGTGAAAGGAAGCCATCCTCTTTCTAAAGAGCTGCCTGCCTGTGAGTATGGAGTGTCCCAAGCCTGAGAGTGTTCAAGTAGAAATTAGCCAATAGTTCACAGGAAATGATTGATGGGATGACACAATCGGCAGGTGGCTTTCACCCTACGACTCCATGAGATGAAAAAGACTCCACTCTGGGTGGTGATGAATCATCCAGGCAGGGTGGCAGGAAAGGAGACAGCGGAACCCTGCACTAGGGATGCAGTGGCTCTGCCAGCTGTGGCTATGACTGCAAGTGTCCCTGTGTGCTCAGATTCTGAACCACACTTCCCAGACTCCGTTTTAGAGAAGATGCATGATCAAGTCACAGCCACTGCTGAAGGGAAAACAATATCTCTTACTTGTCACAAACACCGGCTGAGAACCATCTCTGTGCCAGGCTAGCCTGGGCTAGTCACTGAGGTGAGAAACAGTTAAATGAAGGAAAAAAGTAACAACTAACATAGCACTTCCATGTGTGGCACAGTTCTAAGCACTCTGTCCACATTAATTCATCTAGTACTCACCCACAACCTTATGAAAAAGGTACTATTACTGCCACCATTGGATGAATGAATTTAGATGCAAAGAGAGGTCAGTGCACAATGCCCAAGGTCAAACATCTACAAGTGACAAAGCCAGGATGAGAACCCAGGCAGGGCAGACCAGAAAACACACTTGCAACCCTAACACGAGCCTGCAGCACAGGAACATGGAGGCAAGGTCCAATACGCATCACTCTTCTCAATTCCTCTAGAGGAGCCATTAGTTGTGTTCAAAAACCTACTTAACACCCTTGTTAAGGCTGCCAGACTGGGCTGGATTCCAAGAAGCCAATAACCACCCCTAAGTCACAGCACACTTAAGGTTAGGTTAAAGAAAAGAGTTTCTGAGAATGCAAACACGAAGCCACAGTGTGGCCTTGGGACTCCCTTCCTGGAGCCTCCTGTCCCAAGGCCACACTGACCCTGAGACCCCATGCTGGGGTCACCTGCATGTTCTTGTGCAGCTTTCACGTTGCACAAGCCTGCTAAGCACAGAAAGAGTCACGTGACGGTCCTTGGTATTTGAAGAAACCAACAAGGTGAAACTGTTTGAGAAGGGTACACAGCTAAGTGAGAGAAGTCCAGGCTACAACTCAGAGGAATCCTTTTTCCTGCAACGTACCAGCTGGGGCACAAGAAGGAGGGACTGCCCCACTGTGTCTCCTTTTCTTCACCTGTGTCAATCGATCACTCCTTAAGGCTGCCATGAGACGTCACTTCGTAGTCATCTTTAGGAAGTGCTAATAGAATCCTATAAATTAAAGTTGCTTTTAATATGTTACAACCAATATACTTAATATAAACAGGAGAGACTACACATAAATATCATCATAGCTGACATTTATTAAGTGTTAACTACATTCCAGGCAATGTCTTATGAAATATATTTGGGCTGCTTTATTTAATCTTCGATTACTCTGTAATGATAGGACAAGTATTAACCCCATTGTACAATCAAGGAAACAGAACCAGAGGGATTAACAAACTTGCTAAAGGGACACAATAACTAGTAAATACCAGAACCCAGATTTGAACCCAGCCAGGTGATTCCGGAGGCCACGTGTTGAACCACAGACCCACCAGCCTGTGAAGAATATGGGAGCAGGGCATGCTAACTCCTGAAGATATGTATGTATGTGTACATATATATATATATATAGCATGTACATGTACGAGGGAATTATCTTTTGGAGGACAGGCCCCTTGTAATATAGGCTTCCGCCACTAAGTAAGTGTTCTAGGAATCCATTGGCATTGTTGCAAGAGGATGCATTTGGCTTCAGTGAATTTTTTTGGTTTTTTTGAGAGGTTCTTTCAACACATTTGCCCGTTCCATGATGGGTACCAATGAACATACCTGTCCACACTGCATTGCGGTATGACTCCTGTGCCCCACCCTCCCTATTCACCCAATCTCACCCTGAGTGATTTTTTGTTGTTGTTGTTGTTTCCCTAGATGAAAAAAATCCTCAAAGGGAAACATTTTGCTGATATGGAAGAGGTGAAACAAAAAAAATGGCATAAGCATTAAAAGGCATCAAAATGACAAGTTCAAAAACTGTTTTGAGCAATGGGAAAAGTATCCAAATAGGTGTATTGCATCAGAGAGTACTTTGAAGGTGACTGAAGTTTAAACATGTATGAGTAAATACACGATTTTTTATTAATAAACTCCAGTTTTTTGCCCCACCCCCACCCCCCCATATAAAAGTACCCTCCTTTTTGTCCTGAATAACACAGATTTCCTCAGTTCTAGTCTCAGGGCTCCAGAATCTCCTCTCGTCCAGGTTCTCTGGTATGCAGGTTGGGGACTCTGAGTGACCTGACTAATAAGTCCCTTCCATGCCTGTCAATGACCAGCACCCAGCACCACTATCACTCGGCTTCGGTCAATGATAACCAGGAGCTGCCCAGAATGAGCACCTGCAGACCTGGAGCAGACCCACCGGCAGAGAGCCTTTCCAGTGGGGACTGTTCTAAGTTGAAACCAATACACCAGCATTGGTGTTCCCTTGATGTAGTATCATGTAGTACACGAGATGGTGAATAAATGATTTACAGGTGCACATATATTTCCTTCATGACTTTTTTCAATCAAACTTTTTTTTAACTGCAGGAAGACATACAGCATCATCAGTTGCAGTACTGCGCAAGTTTGCATTTGCTTTACCTCCAGGTAACAATAAGTCCCCTGGGTTGCCTACTCTGCCAGTGTGAGATAGTAAATGGGGGCGCCATGAGGGCAGAGTTAATCGCGCCCTGCAGCAGAAGCAGAGACAGTGGAGGGAGCAACTACCCTGCAATGTGACTTAGGGACAGGGACAAGGTCAGGAATCAACATTACTGAGCACATGTGATGTGCTGGGCCTGATGCTGGAGAGTTAAAGGAGAGGACATGTGCAAAGGCTGATCACCAGCCTGCTCAGCACATGCTCCATCAATGCTCTCGGTGGTTTCTCTGATTTACTATTATCATTGATTATTAGTTTTAATTATGATCATACCCTATGAGTCCACAATCCTACATGGTTTAAAATCAGAGCACAGCTCATTTGTCAGCTTAAAAAAAATAAGGAATTTCATCCTTTACTGTCTCCAAAAGGCATTTTAAAAGATTCTAAATGTACAACCCACAGCCACAGCAAACACCATCCCTCCCTCTCCTGTTCATTTCCCTCACACCCACAAAAGAGCCAGTCTCACTATGTGCACTCCCCCAAATAATCCTAATAGAAAGGTTACTTTTCTTTGCCCCCAATTATTTTGCCTGGTTTAATCTTTCTCCCAACCAGAAAAAAACAAAACTTTTTTTTTTTTTGGTATTTATAAGGAAGAAAAAATGAAGCTGGCAGAAAATAGGATTCTTTTTAGTGGCTGGCAGAGCAAGGAGCGCTACGGACATGACTATATTAATAACTTTTGTCCCATTCCAATATTGTTAATATGGACAACTATGTGAACTTGGGGATGTTGGTCTCATTTTTGTAAATGAGGAGATGAAGTCTGAGAGGGGTTAAGAAAGGCCACACACCTGACAGACAGGAGAAAGATTTAGCTTTTGATGACTCTGTTCTGCTTCCCTACAAGAGACGGTGCCATCCAAAACACCTTTTTGTATCTCAGATAAAACTATGCAGAATTCTAGTTCTGTGGAGTAAAGGAGGGAACTCAAGGTGTGCAGTCAGCTCTGAGTGTGAAACCTAGTTTGTCTTCTTTCTGATGAGGCAACTGTCAATCAGCAAGTCTCCTAGCCCCTTTTGCCCTCCATTTCCCGTTTGTAGAACTGGGATAATACATGCTTGTTTTGTAGAATTCAAAGCACACACTCAATAAATATTATTTCTTCCCTTCAACCCGATGAAACATCTTAGGGGAAAAAAAGTTCTATATGTATTCTCTCAAATGTAGCAGCAACAACATTTTCCCCTTTCAATATCCAATCTCACACCATGGTGGGAATTACTCACAAAGAGGTTTTATTTTTACTATTTCCTATTTCCAAAATATATTTTCCATTAGGTAATTCAAAGCTATTAAGGCTGCCAAAACCCTAAATAACAAGGCCACGTCAGAGTCAGCATTGCATGACCTGCATGCTATAAATGAATTGCTTCCAAGCATGAGTATATGTGGAGATAGTTTGATTTTGCTCTGATATGACTCAAACTAATAGAAACTCTGTAAATATCCTTCCCAAAGTTGGAAGCAGGCAGCATTACCATTGGCAGCAAATGTGAAACCATTTTCATAATAATTTGTTGAGCCAGGAACCTCGGGAGTGGCTTCTGTGACAGATGAGAAGGCATTAGGCTTGATTGAATCAGACTAACCATATACTGCTTGACTGTACTTTGCTTCCATTATGGGCCCCCTGAGAATTCAGTCTCAGTGTCAGTCAAATCAGTACAAAACAAGAACCCAATACTTTAGCCTAACAATGGCTAGGAAAGTTGTATTATACAAGAAGGCAGGAAATTGATTCATGCAGTCAATTAGCATGTGGCTACAGGGATCAAGCTTAAAAAGATGCACAGAATACATTTTATATTTGTTTACAAATAAAAAACCACATGAAATGTAGAAAAATATAAACTTTCTCAAACACCAAAGGTAATAAATCCATATTTATGTTCTTGGGCATTAAGACTCAAGTACTTTTAGTGTTCTCAATGTTCCACTGTAGTCTGTTCAAACTTGTGTTTTGCCAACACAACTAGATTTGATATTGATTTTTCGTTACAAAGCGAATAACTGAAAGATCTTGGGACCAAATATAAGATCTAGAGTAGACCTTTTTTCTCCTTGCATTCACAATTCTATTGGCTTTCAGGGTTACACTTTCACCCTGTTATACATAAGGCAATTGAGCAAAGTGATGGGGAGGTATCAGTTGTATAATATCAGCTAAGTGAGTTTCAGTTTCATTCCACATCCTGTCAGTTTCCCTCCTTCTTTGACACAAGTGCCTGTGCACATCCTCCCTCTCCCATAGAACAGGCAAAAGAAACTGGGCCAAGTTTTATATGAATTCATTAAAAAAACACACACACACACAGAAAATGGGATAGTCTTGAGAAGCAGAGAACTTCCTTGCTTTCTTAATACCTTCCCAGGTTAGAACTGGATACACTATTTATCAAGGAGACTGTTAAAGTAATATCACATCTTAGTCTTTGGAGAATTAAGAATGAATCATGCACATTTGTTTTTGAAATGCTTTAGAATAATCAGTTTTATTTCAGAGTAATCTTATTCTATCCTTTAACAGCCTCCTAGTAATACGTTTTATTAACTCAAGAAGATGCAGAAGAGGATACATAACGAAGGGCACATTTATAATACAGGTCAGATACCCAGTCTGGGACCAGGGAGCACCTGGAGAGATAAAGGTGAGCCTTTAGTAGCAGGTCATCATTGTAAGTTCCAGAGCCTTTATTCCAGAGATAACTCAGTTACAAGGTGACACACGCAAGAGCAGCTGGGGTAGAGGGGAAAGCTTTCCCAGCATACTATTCTGTAGCATTCATCTTCTAATTTTGTTATTTGTATCCCCCAAACCTGTTTTGTGTCAGTTAGGGAAGAGGAAGAAAGCTAGCTAGACCCGGAATCACCAATAAACTTGACCTGTGTGATATGACTGGAGTTTGTGGGCTTAATTCTGAGGTTGTTCATTCCCCAATCCTCTGTCCAAAAGTCAGTCAGCTGTGATTCTCTCTAATAAGCCAAAGCAACATGAAAGCACAATTCTCCTTGTTCTCAGCAGCCAGTACAGCAGCAGCAGGGAGACGGGCTGCGGTCAGAAGCTCAACACTACGCACCCCTGATGTCCACAAAGAAAGACCCAGCACAACAGCTCTAGGAGAAACCTCCAGAGCCCCCAGTCCAATGCTATTTCTCTGAAGATGAAGAAAAGGAGGCTAACAGAGGTAAAGGGACTAAAGTCCCATGCTTTAGTCCCCATTACCCTGGGTCCCACTTGAGCACAAGCATTAACAGCAAGATCTTCAGAGTCAAACACATCTCAGATTTCTATCTCAGCTGCCCCTTAGCTGTGTGACCTTAAGCAAGTCTTTAAGCACCTCTGAGACTCAGGTCCCACAAATGTAAAATGCGGGGAATAATGGCACTACCTGAATAGGGATGTTGTTAAGAGGAATACTGAGATATAAGAAGAAATATATATTTGGTCCCTACCCCTGGTTTCTGAGACAAAGCTTCTAAAACCCTTATAGACAGGGGGGTTCCAGGAGAATCTTTGTTCTAATATTTGGTCTTTGACATTGGTTCCTGGTACACAGTTCTGAAAACCCTTGGAATCTCTGGAGTGATAAGAATGTCTTATGTATGCTAAAAAGTTGCCTGGGGACTAAGAACCCTTAGATAGCTCCGGGATGGAGGAGGTCACCAGAAAGACCAAAGTATGAAAAGGGGAGAGAGGCTGAAGTTTGAATTGATCACCAGTGGTCCATGATGCAATCAATCATGCCTCTGTAATGAAGCTTCATAAAAACCGAAAAGCACTCCTGGATTGTTGAACATTGCAGAGGTTCCTAGAAGGTGATGTACTCCCAGAGGGTGTGGAAACTCTGCATCCTTTCCACATACTTTTTCCCGTGCATCTCTTCATCTGGTTCTTCCTCTGTATCCTTTGTAATATCCTATATAACAAATGGGTAAAGGAGAGTAAAGTGTTTCCCTGAGTTCTAAGTGCTGGTCTAGCAAATAATCACATTTGAGAAGGGGGCCATGGGAACTCAAGTCTGTCAGAAGCACAGGCCATAATCTGAATTGGGGCCAGTCTTCCATGTGGAATCTGACTGCAACTCCAGGTAGATAGTGTCAGAATTGAGTTAAATTGCAGAATATCCACTTAGGGTCTGCTGAAGAATTAGGTGTTGGTAGGGAGTAACCCCCACACATTGTTGATGACCAGAGGTGAAATGTTCTGTTTTGAGTGTGTTGTGTGTTTGAGAGTAGAGAGATAAAAGTTTTTAATTTAGTTTCTTCAGACTGAGAATCAGTGCTAATTCTTAGAAAGTGTTTAGCACAATGTCTGGTGTATAGTAAGTAATGCAAAACATTGCAGCTAATACAATAATGATTGTGTAAATTCTTAGAATCCCTTCAAGCCATAATCTAATCCTCTCAGAACTAATTTTATTCACTAAACAAACATATATTGAACATATACTATGTGCCAGGTACTGTGGATTTGGTTGTAGCAGGATCAGGAGTCCTGCATCAACCTTGGCCTGATCTGCATGCACAGAGCCTGGTTAACAAACTCATCTTGGTCAGCTAAGAACCCCATGTGGTTACCTTTTAAGTCCATGACTGACCTAGAAGCTCTGGGTCAGACAAGAAGCCATACCCCTTTCAGGCTGCATTTCCAAAATGTCCTGAATCTGTATTTTGTGTGTTGCCAGATTTGCTTCCCCCTGCAGTGGAGCTTCCTTGCAAGAGACAAGGTCAGAGGCTAGCTTCTTGCACACAGATAACAGCACCAAGTAGTTTGCTGGACCAAGGATGCTGCACTCTGTGTTAAAATAGGAAAGAGGGGTGAGGTGGGGAGATCCAAAGCCCCAAGCCCAGCCCCTGACCTCCCAGACTCAAGCCACTGCTGTCCAGAGGCAGGTGCTGAATCAGGTCTGGGAGAGGTCAAGGCAATGCGCCTTGGTTACAATATACTACAAAGTCCTCCGCAACTCTCTGTGGGTTCTTTCTGGGAGAAGAGAGCCCATGAATGCAGCAGCTGGAGATCACAAAAGGTGCCAATCTGAGGCACATGGTCATGGGTTTCATTCTTGATGAGGGGAAAGAGTGGAGAGACAAAGCAGAATCATCAACCCCATCATCACAGTGATAGCCACCCTTTACTGAGAACTTGCCATTTAGACTGCTTATGTTAATTACGGCTATCCCCATTTACTCATGAAGAAACTGAGGCACAGAGAGGATAAGTAGCTAGCCTGAGGTCACACAGGCAAGTGGCAGAAGCAGATCTCCCACCTAGGTTGTCCCATAGATTCTGCCTACTGACCATACTGATAAATCTACCACGAGTTCATATTTTAGACTTGATGAGCCAAGCTCTGTACAGAGCAATTATATTTTCTATTTTACCTCCATCAAACCTCTATCAAATAAGTACTATTGGTACCCCCATTTTACACAGGAGGAAACTGGGACCCAAGTCTTGTCACACAAGTGGGTGACAAGGCTGGGGTCTACCTCCAATCACTATGCTTATGAAAACACTAGATTAGGAATCAGGAAACCTGGTTCTGGTCCTGCCTTCACCACTTACTGACCACATACCCCAGCTAAGTCAGTAATCTTGATGGACCCTTGGCTCCGCATCTGTGAAATGGGATAAGAGTGACTGCTTCCTCCAGTCTGAGTGAGCCTTCCAGGGAAGAATGCAGTGCACACAAGGGAGAGCAATTGTTACTGTGATGTTAATGACCTTCCTCCTGTCTGAGGTTGCTGTTGGATGCAGCAGGGCCCCGGACCCAATCTTGCTCTGGGAGTATCATTTTAATTCATTCTGTGTATTTTTTTAATTTCTATTTTTATTTTTTGCTAGACAGGGTCCCATTCTGTCACCCAGGCTGAAGTGCAGTGGCATGATTCTGACTCAGTGACGTCTTGGGCTCAAGTGATCCTCCCGTCTCAGCCCCGCAAGTAGCTGGGACTGAGCAGGTGCCACCATGCTTGGCTAAGTTTTTTTTTTTCTTTTTTTTGGTAGAGACAGGGTGTCACTATGTTACCCAGGCTGATCTCAAACCCCTGGCCTCAAGCAATCCTCCCTTCTTGGCTTCCCAAAGTACTGGGATTACAGGCATGAGCCACCATGCCCAGCCTAATTTATTTTATTCTTAAAGCAAGAACGGCGTCAACAGAAATGCTACAAAGCAAAAACAAAACCAATGTGCATCCACTCATGCCTATGTTCAGTTTATAACCAGCACTAGAAAACTTAGACCAAATAAAATTTCAACTAAACTCTTTAAGTGCAATGTCTTTGTCATCATCATTATTCTCCAATACTTAGCATAATACCATGTCCAGGTCTAATACATGTCAGGAACGCAAATATTTCTCTTTTTTTTTGAGTTGGAGTCTCACTCTGTTGCCCCGACTAGAGTGTAGTGGTCGCTCCCGGCCACCGCAACTTCGACCTGCTGGGCTCCGGTGATCCTTCCGCCTCAACCTTCCAAGTAGCTGGAACTACAGGCGCACACTACCACACCTGGCTAATTTTTGATTTATTGTAGAGATGAGGTCTCGCCAAGTTGCCCAGGCGGGTCTCAAACCCGCGGGCTCAGGCAATCCACTCACCTCAGCCTCCCAAAGCGCTGGGATTACAGGCTGAGCCACCGAGCCCGGCTAGTATTTCTAAGCAATGGTTAGCAAATTGCTGTTCTTTACTGCTATGAACCAGGCACTGTGTTATCTTGATTTATCTCCCCAACCTATGAAAAAGAGATTGTTTTTATCTCTGTTTTACACATTTAAAAAATGTAATCTCAGAGGGGAGAAATATGTTGGCCAAGGACACACAGCTGGTAAGTGGTGCAGCCAGAATGGAAACCCCAATCTATTTGAATCAGACCCAGAGCCCCATACAACACTGCTGCCCAGGCACAAGCAAAAACATCCAGAGACCAGAAATGTCATTTCTATAGCACTAAATGTGCCCTTGCAGAGGGAGGTGACTTCATCATTCACTGAGAATGAAGGGATCATGTTTATCCAGTTCACCAGTATTTCCCTACAGCCTAGCACATCACAATCGCTCAACAATAGCAACAAAAATGTCAAACGATGGATTGAATAAGCACTTACTAGTAGTTGTGATCTATACCTTCAACCCAATTTAGATAAATGAGATGATACAGGCATAAAAAGATAAACAGAACCAATTCTTCACATACCAAGTGCTGGGGTCAGGATACAAATGAGAAGGAATATGGGGGTTGAGGGAGAGATAGTGAGGCCTGAGGTGGTCAGCAAACTATGTTTGAGCCAAATTTTGAAGAAAGTTAGTATCTAAATAAGCAGAGATGACATGAGGCAGAATTCATAGCATCTTAAATTATGATCATTTTGTATAAATATTCCATTCTTATGAAAATATATGTTTTAATTAGCAAATCCTACCCCCTATTCTTTAAAAAAGCTCTATGTATTCATTCCAAGGAAAAAACTATTTACTCTTTAATTAGGTGCAGACCCCAAGGAACACCACGTCTTAAGCATGAACATGTACTGTGGCTCACGTAAATGAAAGATAAAGTCATGGCCACAAAAGGTCCTGGATAAATATTGGCTGGGGTGGGCAGGTGTTTATAATTTCAATGGGGAAAAAAACTTTGAAAATTTACTATGTGTCAAGAACCAAGCTTTTGATAGACTTTTTCATCTAAGACCTATGAGAAAGATGGTTTTACCTCTATTAAAAAAAACAGGTATGTTCCTTCCAATTTAATGCTGAGGTTGCAAAGAGGCAAACTGTCTTCTAAGCAGCCTCATTCCCTTAGTGAACTCACCCTACACAAAAGTCTGGCCCTTGGCCTAGCAAAGGGAGGCTCCCCGAGGTCAGAGTTCCTCCACCCACCCAGAGAAGATTTATATCAACAAAGTTTTTGGAGACCAGGGAAAAGCCAGAGCCCTGACATATCTCTTCTGCAATGAGAACTAGAACGATTGAAATGAGAGAACCTTGCTGGGATGTACATTTTAGTGGGTGGTAACTTTACACATTTTCATTCTAAAATAAACACAGATATCTTAAGAAAGAGAATTCAACATGGGTAAGAATTTTTAAGATGAAACCTAAGACTTCAAAGAAATTTAAGGTTTGTAGAAAACTGCTTCAGGCCATACCCCCAAATTTCCTGGCAATAGAATTTATGTTCCCCTTCCTTGTAGAGTTTATGGTGGAAAGTTTTGGTAAAACTCTGGATTTGTCAACTTTTGCAGATCTAGGAACCCCAAGGTATTGAGGCAACTGCACATTTCTGTCTTATGCACAAGGGATCATTTTGGAAGTGAATCCTCAGACACAAGGCTAATGAATCGTTCTTAGGGACACATAACACCCATTCTAGAAACAAAGAAACTTGGGTTTAAAGAGATCTGTGGCTGCTCCAAGACCAAAAAGTGGCAGAACTGGGACTCAATCCAGGTTTAAATTCAAAACCTGGCCCCTCTCTTAGAGAAGCAAATGATCCAGGTGGCATGCTGAAATGTACAGCAAAAGGACAACTTGTCACAAAATGCTTCACAGTGCAATCCAAGGCATGGCAGGGAAGATGGCACTGAGGTGGACCCTAAGTGACAGGAGAGACTCAGACAGGGGAGGAGAATGGGTGACACATTCAGCAGGTGAAGATCATCTGAGGAAGGATCTCAATATAACCAGATGAGATGCTTGTAGATGTCTCAGCAGAGAGCTGGGCACATAACAAGTGTGAAACAAGCACTATCATAGTTCATTCCATCAGACGTTCAAACATGTATAAAATACTCTAGGCATTTAGTAGTGATGGCAGATAAAGAACTGATAAAACAGCATTCTTTCCTTTAGGGATGATGAAATATGTCAGTAAAATAAACAAGTATGAAAAGAGAGCAGAGAAGACCAAAACTCCACCCAACTCTGCCTGCCGGAGTCAGGGTAGGGGTGGTTTGTGAGGCCACAGCTGGAAAAGGCTTAAGAGAGGTGACACTTGGGCTGTTTTTCGAGATAAGCAGGAAACCACAATGGAAACAAGTAGGTAAAGGGCATGGTTTTAAAATAGGTACCAGGCAGGAGTTTGGAGGTTTGAGGAGCTCAGAGGGTGGGAGGTGGGTTAGGAGGCAAGATTCTGAAGACCTGATTTGAAAGAAGGGAGTGGAGAACTCAGACTTGACGCTGGAAATAGAAAAAGACAGGAAGGCCCACGAGAAGCCAGGGGGGAATCAAGATAAACCAACACAGAAAACAAAACTCAGTTGACTGAAGAATTTCTTTCCGGTCCTGGAGGCTCTTCTCAAACATAATGAATAAATAAACACCCTTCCAATGACTACAAAGCAACACTTTGCTTCCGTCTAAATTGCTCCCCAGAGTTGGTGGTTGTAGGAACACTGAGTGAGCACCATCACACCCACACGGAGCCACATTTCCTCTACCTGCACAGGGCCCTGAGCTGGGCAGCTCCAAGTAAAGGAGAAAGAGACAGAGGTCGAGAATGTGTTAGGGTCTGAGAACAGGCTCCATTTTGCTTCAACCTGACCCAGTGACACTGGACAAGATCCTCCCCCTCTACAGCCTCTGTTTCCCAACTACAAAATATGTGATCCCTTCCAGTTCAGATGTTCTGATTCTTAAGATGGATTTCCTCTTGAGGAATGGGCCATAAGGTATCTCTGTATGTGCTGTTCTGAGAACATCATCTGTATCCATAATGTCAACAAATCGCGCTGTGGTTTAGAACTAAAAACTGCTTAGCAAAGTCATCACTGTTATTGAAGGAAGTACCGACTGTACTTCTTATATTGTAAAAATGTTTGATAATATTTTGTTTGATCATCTATGCAAAATACTTAAAACGCCTGATTCAATCTTTCTCCTGACAATCTTTTGAGTTAAGGACTGTAACATTCTCCTTTTACCGTTGAGGAAATTGCATCTCAGAGGGGTTAAGCAATGCGTCCAAGGTACCATAGTGGAGAAGTAGTAAGTTGGACTAGACCAGGCTGTATGGCTCCAACCCCATCCACCATACAGCACCACCACACTTGCACAACCCCATTGCATCTGTGTAAATATAGACCAGGACCTCCAACCTTTTGGCTTCCCTGGGCTGCAATGAGTAAAGAGGAATTGCCTTGAGCCACACATAAATTATACAAAATAGTTAGTGTACATACTTAATAAGACTTATTTTTAAAATATTTTTAATTATAAAGTTTAGAAAAACAAGAACAATATAAAACTGGTGGGAAATTTGACCTTGTTTTGTAAAACTAATCTATCAATGTCTGGTTCAATGGAAGTGGTTGCAATTCTTAGTGAGTTCTCAAGGTGCTCATCACAAATGTCTGTTTGAATTTTGCTCTTCATGTGCTTCATAACTGAAAACAGCTGCTCACAAATGTATGCACTGCCCAAAAGTGATGTCATGAATAAGGCATGAGTGTGAACTTCAAAAACATAACTAGCATGGGGTTACGAAGAAAATAAATGCTAAAAAAAACATGATGTAAAAGATTTTGTGGGGCTGCATTTACTAGCTGTCATGGGCTGCATGTAGCCCATGGGCTGCAGGTTGTACATGCCTAGTATAGAACATCAGAAGTAGAAGTAGGTGCTTTAACATTACCTAGCTCAGTGATGCCACCATTTACCCTAACCTTAACATGCAGACATGGCTAATCAATTACAGAATTCTTCACTGATTTGTGACCACAGATCTGTTTCTAAGTAATCAAAGTTAAAGATGAAACCCCATCCTTCTTCTTCATCTTTTCCTGAGATAACAAAATCCAGTCAAAGGGACACGCTTTGTTTAAGGAAATACAGCTTTCTAGTGACAGAGCTGGAACTATAGTCTTGATCTCTTGACTTTCGTTGCAGAGGTGGATAGTAAAATCCACCTTTCCTAACTGACTAGAGATAAATTGTAGAAGAGATATACGGAGGACAATCACATTATCAGGTGCCAGAGGAGACTACTCTAAATCCAGGCCTAACACATGGTTCTTGGACATTACAAGTCATCCAATGAACAGTCCACTATAAAACAGCATTCCTGCTTTGTTCTGATTGAAACAAATCATTTGTAAAGCTGAAAAATTAACTTTTTTCAAGCTAACATATATTTAAACTAGGAGTCCCAGAAAACTCATGGCTTAAACAAAAGAACAATAATGCCATTCATTTCATTCCTTCTGGAGGGACCAGATTTTCTTCAAGCTTTGTGGGAAAAATTGACAAGGTACGTGACTCGGCTACACCAAATGGATGAGCCACTGGTCCTATTCCTGATATACAGCAGAAGCAAGCTCCACAAATTGAGTCCTATAGGAGCCTGCCAGACTCCTTCTCCACCCTTGAAGCATATAAGGACAGGTGGTCCCAGACCTGCCCAAGGAGGAGTTCCTTCCCTTCAGATCACCACATCAGAAGGGAAAAGTGAGAAAGCCCAGACAACACCACCAAAGTAACCAGGTAACCAGCCACCAGGTACCTGGGCAGAGGCAGGCACAGAGATAGGAAAGAAAATCATCTACAAAGGAGAAAGCAGTGCCCAGGCTGGCTCCAAATGGGCAGAAGTGAGGCTGTCAGAAAATGCAGGTGCCCACCAAGGCACTCCATTATTGTAAGTCTTGGGTAGAGGAGCTTTAAGGAGGCACATGAGAAGAAACCTGTTTTATACACAGCTTTCTTCCTTAGGCGCTCACCTGGAATCTCTCCAAATAGATGACGGCTGACAAATTTACACCCAGGAGATGCTAGCATCACCCTATTCATCTGTCCAGTGGCCTGTTTACACAAATACACTGTGTTCTTTGTATGAACAGGAATAATGATGCTATGATGATAAAAATCATTCATCTAATATTATTTGCAGAGTGGTAAGTAAGCAGGATTGTGGCAGTGGGAGTCTGAAAGGTCCTTCATTAAATATTAACTCTTCCTTGAGAGAGGTGGCGCTGACTGGAGGCAGCGAGGTTGGGAAATGCACCAGTATCCCAACACTTAGCAGGGCCTGCCCCAGGGAAAGCTAGACATCTCTACTGCGAGGATGGGACTAATGAGCCAGGAATTGGCACTGCTGCAAGAATGTTTCTTTCTAAAAGGGAACTCATTATTCCAGGAGTCGCATTTCTGAATTCATGAGGGTAAAATTACAGCAATTAAGAATCATGCCTTTTCTTCTCCAAATGAATGGAAGCTCAAAATACCACCAAACAAAACCCCAGGTCAAATAGCATGAGAAAGTATACCTTATTGCCAGAAAACACACATGTGGAAAAACAATAACTGGCAGTATTCTATAGCTCACCAGATCAAAGTATTCATCCATCCATTCACTCAACAATTGCCTGCCCAGCCTGTGCTGAGTTCTGGACGCTGAGGTCTTGCCCTTGATGGGCTCCCAGTCTACTTCAATGAAGATAACCTAGCATGGCTTTTTTCCCAGAGAGACATGTTGCTTCTATAAGGCCTCCCTCCTGTCTTTTAGAGCTGCTTCTCCTCCTAAGAGTGAGCAGGTCCTCAAGAAGTCACAGAAACATGTGAACCTTCATAGAGCCACAACCTTCAGGACTGTCTTGCTCTAGAGTCTAAGTCCTAGGCACCTCACCTCTATTCCAGGATCTGATTTCAGTAGATCCTAAAAGGATAATCTAGGGTGTCTAGACACCATGCCCTTCCCCAGTGGGGCCGCTTACATCTCTTGACCCCTGATCCTGCAGGGTGGTGTTTCTGAACAGAGTGACAAGAACCACGTCTGGGAGGAAGGCAAAGGATTGCAGATGTAAAGCAGTGCAGAACCACACCAAACAACCTCAAAACCATGTACTCCTCATCCCATAGTGACAATTCTTCATTTCCCAAAAGCAATATTTTGGTCAATTCTGTGGAAAAAGAAAATGCCCTTCCCACATTTTTGTGTATGCATAACTAATCCTTTCACTTGGTTCACCATGCCTGGTGGAGCTTCCTGGAATGTGTTTGGGATCACTCTCTACAGCACACCTGACGGTGCCTCTGTGGATCACCATTTTTTAGTATTGCCAGGTACAAGGCACTGTACCTTGTATGGATTTAGATTAATCTTCAAGGAATCCTGTGAGGTTGTTAGTATTTTAACACCACTTTACAGACAAACAAACTAAGTCAAAGAGGTTGTAGTAAACAGGCCATCACATAGGACTGACACCTGCCTAGACTCCTAACCACTATGAACTCTACTGCCCTCTAGTGTAACTGTGAGGACACTAAAGGCAAGAACTGAACCACATTCATTCGTTTCCCCAGAACCTTACAGAGGAACCAGCACTCAGCAGGCACTGAGCAAATGGTCCCCAAGTGGATGTGTGAGTGAATGAGTAACAGTCACTAGTCTCCACGCTGAATCCTCAGCCCCTCTCAGGCATCAAACACAATTCCAGA
Organism: Tarsius wallacei; assembly: GCA_963574415.1. Classification (NCBI taxonomy): domain Eukaryota; kingdom Metazoa; phylum Chordata; class Mammalia; order Primates; family Tarsiidae; genus Tarsius; species Tarsius wallacei. Next base: position 25,602 of record CAUYQG010193676.1, read on the forward strand.
GTAGAAAATATTAATTAACATTCAAAAGAGATTCCAGTGAAAAAGTTCTGCAACTTTTATTATTAAGATATTTGACTTTATATCCATGTTTTCAAAGCATTTTTTTGCAATTATTCTCTTAAAATTACTCACTTACCACTCCAGCACAGTAAGCCAATAGCCACAAAAACACGACCAGCAGAATCACATCTGCTTAGACAAGTGTGCCTTGCTTTGGGAAAAACTGGGCTATAAAAATCCAAATATCTACGTAAAAACATGAATGGGGGAGGCATTCCATTTTAAAAAAGGATTTACCATAAGTTTTCTCTAAATAGCCTGTTGTTGCCTTGGAAATTTCTACTTTAAAGGTCTGATTTCAGTACCTTCCAAAAAACCCATGTTTTAAACTTCTGTCCCTCCTAAGGTAAATGGCCAATCACTTATGGTTACCAAGAAGAGTGCATTACTTCATGTTGCAAAAGTCCAGGCCAATATAAAAAACTTGCAGGTGCATCTGGCTGTGAGAAAGCTCTGGAAGATGTAGCATGCCTAACTCCACTAAAATGAGTATAAAAGGCAATATTTATGACACACATAGGTCTTATTTCAAGGAATCCATCCCAACAAAGCAAATTTAAAAATCAACAGATCCATATGCTACAAGGGAGTTTAGGTTGCCTTTTCCCCAAGTATTGAAACAGCATGAACTTTCTAATAACCTAGCTTTTCAAACACCATCTTTGATGATATATTTTCACTTTCAGTCAATGACTATGATGATAATAGGTTCCCATTTTATTTTTTATTTTTTTGAGTTGGAGTCTCACTCGGTCACTCAGGCTGGAGTGCAGTGGCATGCTCACGGTCACTGCAGCCTCAACCTGCTGGGCTGAGGTGATCCTTCCACCTCAGCCTTCCAAGTAGCACATGCCACCACACCCAGCTAATTTTTTGATTTATTGTAGAGATGAGGTCTCACCATGTTGCCCGGGCTGGTCTCGAACTCATGGTCTCAGGCAATCCTTTCACCTCAGCCTCCCAAAGTGCTGGGATTATAGGTGTGAGCCACAATGCCCAGCCGATTTCCATTTTAGGAAGCCAATTTTATTATTGCAGCCATGAGGGTCGAACTAGCAGAACCATTCATTATGATATCTGCATAGACTGTAATTAAATTCATTTTTTTGGCATGAATATTCATATTTTTTCTTTAAATTGTTGACATAAACAATTGGTAAGTGTGACTGTCAATCTTCTTTCCCAAGGAAATTAGCATCTGAAATATTGCTATGGAGAAACAAGGCATCTAGAATGACGAATTAACGCTTCCCCTTCTGGGAATGTACACAACCAGTTATTCCTCCCAAGGCAATTCAGGGAAGCAGTACCCTCTCCTTCACCAGTCTCGGGTATTGGGTTTGACTGTGTCTGATGAGAGGGCCTTGGTAAGACTCCAATCTTAGAGTGCCTTCCTAGTGTCTGGCATCTTAAAGAGCACACGCCAATTGTCCTGCTTTTGTTATTATTCCCATCACACAGGACAGCATAAAGCCTCGAGTTTTCTTGTTTTATTTAATGCACTTGAAACTGCTGGCTTTTATCTTGCCCGGATACACACACAGGCTAGCAGGACAGGGGACAAACGGCTACAGGGTATCAAGTGATCCAAAAATGTGCATACCATTTGGGCAAATCTAGGGCACACTAAGAAGATTTGGTCAAGTGTCTCTATGTGGTTCCCACCCCTACTTCAGAGTATGTGGAGAAAACTTCAGTTATCCATACAGCATATAAACCGATACACAGTATATCTGAGATATTAAAACTTCAGAGAAGGGGAGGCAATTAGGGGAAGAAAAAAAAAAGCTCTAACAAGTCTCCCTAGACATCACTGGGCCCTGGCAAGAAACCGTCAGGGGACTCTGTCTCCAAATAGTTCAGTTTCAGAACCATAGCTTAAGTGGGAGCAAAGGCTAATGTCAGTGGCTAAAAGAGCATTTAGTAAATTTGTGTATTGGCTTTCTATGTACACATAGATCATCGGGGATAACTTTCTATGGTTTAAATGAGACCCATGATTATAGAATTACCTCCTCTGGATTATCACAGACTCTTAAAAAAGAATAAGGATGTAATACAACTATGGGAGGGACTCCCCTCACATACCTGTTAAGGGATCAGTCAACATTTGTTTGACCTCTATTGCAAAAAAAAGTGGGGGGCGGGGAGGGCTATGAAATTCTAAAGATGAATAATTGGAAACTACAAACACATTATTTATATGTGAGTCTAAGGGCTTTCGTGAAGACATCCTGTATAAGTCAAATTAATTCCACACTAACTTATTGAACACCTATTGTGCTCTAGGCACTCCTGTTGACACACAGTCCAGAATGTGCATTCTCAAAGGGACAACACTGTCCCTCAAGGGAATGAAAATTAGTTTTTGAGGGATGAAAAAAACACTCTTTTTACATATAAAGTACAGGTATACATATAGCATATAAACTGACACACAGTATATTTGTGGTATTTAGATTTCAGGGAAGGAGGAGACCATTAGGCAAAAAAAAAAAAAAAAAGGATCTAATAAGTCTCCTTAGGGGAGTGATAATAAAAAATAAAAGTTGAGACACACTGGACTAGAGAAAGGAATAAAACAGATAAAATTCCCTCTCTTTATGGAACTAATTTTCTGCTGGTAGCATACAGATGATAAATAATAAGTAAAATGTTGAGTTTATTAAATATAAGTGCCGTGGGAAAAAATAAAGCAGGGAAAGTAGATTAAGACTAGGCAGGAAGGGACAGAGGATGGAAATAAACAGATCACCATTTCCATTTATTGATGTGTCACTTTTTCTCCCATTCATGAAGTAAGAAAAATGACATTCTTGATGACAAATTAAAAGGGTGGCCCTTAAAGTCCAGGGCAGCCCCTGTACATAATGTGTTTTAATATGCAAAAAAGTAAGAAGTGTGACAATCAAACAACAGATCTATATGTCATAAGGGAGATTGTATCCCAAGTGTTGAAACAACATGAAATTCCTAATAACTCAGCTTTTAAAATACCATCTTTGATAACATATTATCAGCATTTCATGTGTACTTTTTAATTTTCTTTTTTCCTCACAATTGAATATCCAGTTGACTGTCTTAATTCCAGTGTCCATCCATTTGAGACTAATGATTTGCCATTTGGGGCATGTTTAATGATTCTCAGTGTTATCTCCACAGTTATGAGACCCGAGTTTCAACATTTGTTTTCAACAATGAGATAAAATTCTCATTTTATCATACATGTTGGTAAAATAATGAGAAAAACATGCACTAAAAGTTCAAAGAATTGCTCAAATATACAAAGTTATACAAACAAAGGTGATGCTCTTGCCAAAAAAAAATATGACCTGTTAGCTGTTAGCTGGCAGGTCTTGCCAGAGCTCAGAATATCTGTCTGCCTGGGAACATCTGAACAAAGATATAAAGCTAGTGAATAAAAGGCCATTCATGGACATCAGTGAATGATGTCCATGAATGAACTTAACTTTTGTAAAGTGAAGCCTACCAAGAAGTTAAATCTGAAAAAGTCAAGACCACCTTAGTGCTCTTATCTATTGGATAATAAGAGAAGTTTTAAGAGTCACTTCACCAAGTTTACTCCAGAGGTGATTTTCCCCTGACTAATAATGCCACAAAGTTTCCAACTTCCTGTAGCACTCCAACATTCTTACAGATGCTAAGCAAAGTTATTCTCCAAGGGAGCAGCTGATTATTTGGAAGGAAGAATAGCATAGCTCAGCACCGACTGTAGGCTAAGTTCAGCCTCCCTGTAGCTTTGCCACATCTTTTCTGTGGGGAAATTAACAAGAAAAGCTCTCAGCTTAATGTATTATTGGAACTTGGCTACAAACTAATTGGGAAAGAGAAATCATAGGGAAATACAGTCCACTGCTAGATGTCTCTAGTAAAAATCTGGAAAATAGTGAGACACTTAATGGACAGAGAGTTGTTTACCATGTAGGCAGGGTATACAGATACATGTGACTTAATTTACATTTAGTCAGATTCTTCCTGGGAGTGACATAGTTTCAAGACATAGACTACAAAATGGGGGTCCTTAAGGAAGAAACAGCCAAGTAGAAATCCTTAAAGAGTGTGATGGGAAAAGGAAACTGGTATGAAATCAAAAGGCTACTTCCTACTTGAGTCCCAAAGTACCCACCTACCCACAGATTTCAGAACCAGGGAGAAACGTAAAAAACCATCACTGATCAGCCTGGAAGCAGCAAGCTGAGCTGCAGAAGCTGCCTCTGCTGAGCTTAACAAAACAGAAACCTCATGCACATGGCTTCATAAGGTTTCTAAGCCTCAGCCCAGGCACCCCCTCAATCCCCGCCTTCTAAATAAAATAAAATTGTTACCGCTGGCTGTTTAATAACAAGAGGAAACTCCCCAGAGAGATGTGCAGGCAGCGCAAGACCCTCGTCCCTCTCACAGGCTGCTGCAGCAACCTGGAAGACAATTAGCCTGCCTCCCCCCTGCACTCCAGTGCTATGTTTTAATGGCCTCAATCACAGGGGGCTGGAAGCACAGGCCCAGCCCAATTTAACAGGCAGTCATTCACTTGCAGCACATCTCAAGTGTAAAATAGCTCACTTCATTTTCTTGGTTCCTGTTTGTGCTTCTAAAGTTACTCTTGGAGAGAAGATTAAGTACCATTCTCCCCAAGAGCACTAAAGCCCTTCATGCTCAATCTCTTTGCAGGGCTCTACAATGAAACACATCAACCAAGCCAGCCCAAAAGCCACACACAGGAAATCCAGGTGTTCATGAAACTGTCTAGCCCCAGAAGAGCCAGTGCATGAGCAGAGCATGACAAGGGTTAGACTGCAGTGGCCAAGTGCAATCTTGTGCTCGGGTTCCATCTCTGCTGCTTTCTGGTTGGGTGATCTTGAGTGAGTGAGTTAACTGCTCTGAGCCTCACTTTTAGTCATCATACACTGAAGACCGTAAATGTGACTACCTTATGGGGTTATCGTGGAAATAAAATGGGATAACGTCCACAATGCTTAATAAAGTGACTGTTAACACAGTACACGCTCCAGGTTGTTCACTATTGTTATCAACATCATCGTTAGGTACCAACAGATGTTAGAGAAACCTCAAGCTGCCATCAACCCCTAGCCAGGTATTCCCTATAATAACTTCTCTGCACAGAACCTTCCCAAAAGGTTCAAACATGAGCACCCATACTCAAACACAAATTTAGATCTTCCATACTCTCGTATGCGAAGGCACACAGCATGATGCCTCCGCATACACACCTGATGTAGCAGTGAGCTTCCACTTCAGTGTGCATCAGAATCACCTGGAAGCCTTGTGAAAGCACAGGTTTATGAGCCCCATCTTCAGAGATACTAATTCAGCATGTCAGAGGTGGAGCCCCAAAATGTGCATGCCCGATCCTGCTGGTGCGGGGACCACATTTTGAGGACCACTGTACTAAAGGAAGGAGAAAGAGGAACCAAACTCAAGAATTGAGAAAAGGATATGTGGAACAAAAGTCCTCTCTGAGAAGTTCGGAGCCAGAGGGACTATAGCCCTTGAGGACACGAGAAGGCCGCCTCCAAGTGAGCACCAGGAATGGGTGCAGGTGGCCATCTTTCCCCTGGAGTCAGCCTCACCAGCCTCCTGGAACTCAAGGCCACAGCCCAGCAGGGACATCCAGACCCAAGGTGGACCCTGAAGAGAAGTGGGTCTTTTGAAGAAAGACTATCTGTGGGCCACACGCCATCCTGCTCAATTGCTGTCTCTTCCTCCTCTGTGTTAAAACAACACTGTCGCATAATGATTCTATGCAGGGAGACTGATGGGAGACTGATGAGCATCTTTCATGCTAATTCTTTCTGGAGTTAGGAAGCCTTTATTTCCCTCATGTCATGAAGAAAATGATGGCAGACATTTCTGGTAGAAATGCCACTGCATTCTTTATAATGTCATTCAGCTGCTGCCAGAATGAAACTATTGACCAAATTAATCTGTTTACCACACACACTATGGCTTGATCTTCTTGCCTCAAGGGCCAAAGCATCATGCAGCAGAGGCATCCCCATTCATTCTCAACAAGTGTGCTGGACCAGGAACGGTGACTCACACCTGTAATCTCAGCACTTTTGGAGGCCAAGATGGGAGGATCACTTGAGCCCAAGAGTTCAAGACCAGCCTAGGCAAAAGAGCAAGACCACATCACTACAAAAAAATAAAAAATAAATTAGCCAAGTGTGGTGGCACATACCTGTTATCCCAGCTACTTGGAGTCTGAGAAGGCAGGGTTGCTTGAGCCCAGACAATCGAGGCTGTGGTAAGCCATGATTATGCCACTATACTCAAGCCTGGGCAACAGAGTGAGACCCTAACTCAAAAAAATAAAAATAAAAATTTTTAAGTGATACTGGGCTGCAAAGAGTCATATATAGAGGCTGGCTCTTTCGTGTTATGAAAGTGATACAGAGGCCACTTCCTCCTCCTCCTTCTGTAAGCTACCCCTAAACCCCCTCAGGGTTAAGTCCAGACCCTTTGACACAGTTTATGAACCCCATATGATCAGACTCTGACTTCCACAGCTTCCTGGTTCCTCTGGTCTCATTTTCTATGCTCTAGGCGCCCTTAGCCTAGGGCTCAGGACTTCCCCACCTCCAGACCTTTGCACGGTGGTTCCCACTGCCTGGAAGATAACCCTCTCCTGCTTTCTCTAGATGTTTAATGCCTGCTTGTCCTTCAGGCATTAGTATCAGTATTACTACTATAAGGATACCTAATAGCATCCTTATACCTCACCTGTCATAGCAGTCATGTTGCTGATAATTATTTGTATCCAGATTGTAAACTTTGTAAGGTCAAGAGCCATACATAATAAAGCTCCTAATAAAAAAAGCTATATGTAATAGGTGCTCAACAAATATTGGTAAATGAATGAATGAACCGGCAGCTGGCCCTGAACAACTCCCTTCCTCTCTCAAAGCCTCCCTTCTTTATCCAACTGCATGACAAGGAATTTTGATTGTGGATTTCTGACAAGATTTGTGACTGGGGACACAACAGGGAGCTTCAAAGAAGCTGTAAGAAATGAAGTTCAGAGAATTCGGGGAATCAGAAGACCCTAATCCAAGTCACTTCTATTCTTTGTGAACTATAGAACTCACCTCTCAGCTTTTAAGGCAGTGAAGAAGGACTCTCAACATCAACAGTCCTCAAAGCAGGGAACCCCGAAACCTTGGGCTTCCAAGAAAGTGCCTCAAGATCTATTGTAGAAGGCAAAGGATAGGCTAATCTTACAAATTCTGTCCTAATCAGGTCTAGGCTCCAAGTCAGAGTTCATTTGGGAGAAAAATAGATTTTGCTGCTTACAAAAAAGAAATTTGAAAGTCATGAGCTGAATTGGCCACTGAATTATTATTTTAACCAGATCATATCACAGGATCTTGGTATCCTGATGATCCTCTGGCTCTGGTATCATCAAAATAGACAAGAATTTTTGAGAATTTGACAGCTCTTGCCCAACCCAGTGCCAGACATTGAGAACTGCAAAGAAGCCTAACATCCTTCTATTCTTGTGACGGGAACAAAGCTCCCCACATAGAAAAGTCTGTAGAGTGAGGAGACACAGGCACTAACCCAAACCCAGTGACACTCTTAGAGGAAAGGAAGAAGGACCAGGTGCAGTGGCTCACAGCTGTAACCCCAACATTCTGGGAGTCCAAGAGTACAAGGCAGGAGGATCGCTTGAGTCTAGGAGTTTGAGAACAGCCTAGGCAACATAGCAAGACTTCGTCTCTACAAAAGAGAAAGCTAACTGGACATGGTAGTACATGCCTGTAGTCCAAGCTACTCAGGAGGCTGAGGCAGAAGGACTGCCTGAGCCCAGGAGGCCAAGGCTGTGGTAAGCTGTGATCGAGCCACTGCACTCAAGTCTGGATGATAGAGTGAGACGCCCCTCAAGAAAAAAACCAACCCAGGAGTTCAAAAAGAAAGGCAGGGCTTCAGACCCTTGGCTGTTGCAAACAGAGAGAAAGGTGAGTTATTATAAGACTCCTAGGAGCAAAGCAATAGTAACACCACCAGTAACTCCAAAATACAGACCACCAAAGCAGATTTGTGCCATAAGCTTAGGCCTCTTAGGCCCTCCCCTCCTCCGGCTCTGTCTTGCCCTATTCCTTAAGGCTTGTTGTGAGACAGATATGCCTGTAAAGAGGAACCACAAAACTGCGATATAGACAGCTCCATCCATTTCCAGCGCAGAAAAGGCATAAATGCCATTTCTTTGACTAAGGTGATGGGACCAAAAGTGCAACAATGAGTACACCGAGCCTGTTCTTTTCCTCTTACTCTCCCCCTCTTTACTTATCTGTAAACAGGAACACAGGGTTTTCTGACCAAGGCCAGCTGACCTGAGCATCCCTGAAAGACTCAAGATCCAGGATGCACGAATGGCAGACGACTGGTACAACCACTGAGAGGGCTCCAGCCCACAGTTACAACCGAGGAGGCTGTAGCTGCACCCACCCTGTAGAGTTGGCTCCTGAGCCACAGGGCAAGACTCAGTTGCTCTGAGTCCAAGGAATACCTCAGCCACCACAGGAGCTCCTCTATGCAAGACCTCCACCCAACATATTATAAAACTAATTATCTTCAAAATACTGCTTGCACGTTACTCAGGTAGAATTGTGGTACAAAAGTGTAAAGACTTTAAAAATCACCTCCAAGAACATTTTAAATATGTTTTGCTGCGGGGCAGAAAGCATGTACAAATATAATATTTTGGGTTTAATTACGAGATAGCAGCTCTTACCCAGATAATGGATTTACCTCGAAGCAATGTCAGAATGTAGGAACAATCTAAATATACCTCTGAAACCACTGTTTGATCTTGATTCATGAATTTGCTAGAACTTGGCCTGGGTGGTGACATCAATCTCTTCAGCAATAAGATGAGCACTGCAAATAAAGGCACTGGGCTGGACCACTTCAGGCCTTTTAAGTTCTGATTAAGGCAGATTCTTGGTCAGACCAGAGCTGTTCCTGGAAAACTGTATGATCCTGACTAGACACACAAAGGGAACCTTCAATTGATCTTGTCTGGAACACAGTAGGAAACTTAAAAAACAGAATAAAATGATGCACTTATTTTGGCCTTTGCATCTACAGCTAAGAACAGTAAACTATAAGAGAGAACAAACATAGAAAAATGGATATCAATCTTGGGGAGATTATGACTACAAGACATTTGAATGTATATGAAGGAAACTCAAAATGTGCTAGCTCATAAAATAATAACAGCTGAAAGGGGGGCTGGTCTTAGGTACCAGGGTCAGTTCTGGAAGCACCTCTGATAGCTCCCAGGCCACCAGTGTCACCTGTTGTAGTTGGGTGTAGGAGGCAGATTCTATGGGAAGATGACACCTACTTGAATCACAAGGTTAGAGAGGAGGAGATGCACATGCCCCCAAAAGGTAGATGGCTAATGTTCTGGGCAGACCAAACAGTAGATGTCCACAACAGGGAGATCAGAGGAGAGATGTACTAGGCTGAGAGTAGCCTTGTCACTGCGAGGTAGTGTAGACAGCCTTTGACTTCTGAAGGAGAGGCAATGTAAGACTCTCTAGTGCTCCAGTCTTCACAAAAGGGGTTAGTCAGAGACAGGATTTGATACTCTGGACCCTAAGCTCTCCCCATCTTGCTTTATATGCAAACAATTAATGGCAGCCACCTAATAACAACTCAGAGCCACTGAGAGCACATGGGACACACGTGTGGTTATAGTCTCTTAAGCGGCTGACTTCATAAACTTTGAGCAAGCGCTTGTCTCAAACCAAACCAATAGCATCCCTACAGAAAGACAGGCTCAGTCCCATCAAAGAAGGACCTTCACACCCAAGGACTTGGGGATTCTTTTTGGAAGAACTGATTACCCCACCAGCCCACTGCAAAATAAATGGTAGGAGGAACCAGTGAGAATAAAACAAAATACCACGGCCTATGCTGTCTATTAAAAGACAAACATATGCAGGTAATGTTTATTTTATTCTTGGGGCTTATTTGGAAATTTTAAATACAATGGATCTTTAGTACTTAAATTTCATTTAAAAATATATAACATTACTGCTCAGCCTCACTAATCATCAAAGAAATGCAAATTAAAGCCACACTGAGATACCACCTAACTCCAGTCAGGATGGCCATCATCAATAATTCTAAAAACAACAGATACTGGAGAGAATGCAGGGAAAAGGGAACACTACTACACTGTTGGTGGGAGTGTAAACCAGTATAAAACCTGTGGAAAACAGTCTGGCAATTCCTAAAAGATCTAAAAATTGACCTTCCATATGACCCTGCAATCCTCCTTCTGGGAATATACCTGGAGTAACTTAAGTTACTCTATGAAAAAGACAGCTGCACACACATGTTTATTGCAGCATTGTTCATAATAGCAAAAACATGGAACCAATTGTGCTGCCCATTGAAAGAGGACTGGATTAAAAAAATGTGGTACACATACACAATGGAATATTATGCAGACATAAAGAAGAATAAAATTATGAACTTCACAACAACTTGGATGGACTTAAAGT
>CAUYQG010193677.1:0-10104 GCA_963574415.1 Tarsius wallacei
TAAATGACTTTTTTTTTTTTGAGTTGGCGTCTCACTCTGGCGCCCAGGCTGGAGTGCAGTGCCCGCTCCCGGCCACCGCAGCCTCGACCTGCTGGGCTCCGGCGATCCTTCCGCCTCGGCCTTCCAAGTAGCTGGAACTACAGGCACACGCTACCATGCCCAACCAATTTTTTGATTTATTGTAGAGATGAGGTCTCGCCAAGTTTCCCAGGCGGGTCTCGAACCCGCGGGCTCAGGCAATCCACTCACCTCAGCCTCCCAAGGCGTGGGATTACAGGCTGAGCCACCCAGCCCGGCTAAGAAATGACTTTTTAATTTCTTCACACTTATTTAATTATTTATAGTTTGTTCAAGACACTGACAAAGAAGGCTTCTCTTTTGGGGGAGTACTTTTGAAGACATTAGGAACATTGGCTAGAACACTGAAAAGTGCTATAAATCTAGAGGATAAGAATAATCATGGCTTGTGGGTTGGCCAGGAGTTGAGCTCTGGGATTGCAGACTTGGATTTCAGAGTGAGGCAGGGCATTTTTGCCTGAATGATTTGTAGAGGCTAAGTGAGTGCTTGTTATTGAGAAGCTGAATTTCACCTGCTGTGGCCTGGATGATGTGATTTGAGTCAGCCAGTTTGTTTCTTGATGTGGGTCTGTAATTACAGTTTATGATTTTTAAAATTTTTTTATGGGTGTGTTTCATTTAGGTCTGCCCACGGTGTCCTCACTAAAGATACTGTAGTTGAGTTTCCCGGTGGTCTTGGCTGAATACATCAGGAACTTGGTGTCTGCTGGCCCAACAAGCAAACGCTATCCATTTTTCAGAATATCATTAACAAAACAAGAAGCAAGTACCTCAGAGCAGAGACCACTGCACCTTGTTTTGCCCAATGCTCAGTGTTATGTGTGTGGTGACCCTCCCTGAAAAACACACACATGCGCACACTCACACATACAACCCAGAGATAAATGTCTGGGGATTTGTTAAATATTGAAGTTCGAAGGCCTCAGGTTTTCAAGATTTCAATGTATTGTCACCACAACAAAGATCTCTCTCTCTCTCTCTCTCTCTCTCTCTCTCTCTCTCTCTCTCTCTCTCACACACACACACACACACACACACACACACATACACACAGAGTGCCCTCTTGCAATATTTTATTTTGGTATTAGAAAAACAATTTAAAGAAATTATGCAAATTGGTGAGAACAAGTTGTTTGGGAAATAGGCTTACAATCAGAACAGGAGGAATGTAACAATGTAAGCAATAGATATAATGGACGATATAATGATGAGCAAAAAAAAAAAAAAAACTCCTTTGCAAACAGATAGAGATCCTAAGATACAGACATAAATGATTTGATGAGAAAAATACGATGTGATATTGAAGACCAGAAAATATGATGTAAATGGTGTATGGAAAAGCCCCTATATCTGATTTTTTAAGAGAAATTCGATAAAATACTTGCTTTATTTACTAGAAAACAGAAATCATATATATGACCCAAAGAAACCTTAAGGGAACCCAAAGAGAAGAAATGAGAGTAATCCTCCCCCAACCCCGAGAATTCAGGACATTATTAAAAAAGAGCCTTAACATAGGAATTCCTTTAGAAAATCAAATGGGGAACCTCCTCTCAAAGACTGTGACAGCTTTACCAAGTGGTTACCAAAAATTATTTGTGCAGGTTTGAGGAGGATGTTTAGAAATACCCGTGTAAAAGAGTCAAAGTCTTGTTAGCAAATTTCAAGATAGGATAACCACAAAAGTGAACATATAGTTTTGTTCTCAACAAATTGCTGAATACATTTATGAAATTAATACTCTAAAGTACATAGATAAATAAGGCTTTATCTAGCAGATAAATAATGAAAAAAAAATGGTTTGAAGAAAGTTTCACCACCCTCAAGCATTTTGAAGATCCAGGACCATTTTACTATCAGGACAAAATATGAAAGAACTTTGAGAAAACAACCATATGAGGCATAAAGTAAATAAATAAAATAAATAAAAAGAGAGTAAAGTACTCAATTCTAGAAAAACAAATGATCCCATAATTTGTAAGTACATGAAAACTACATTGTACCCCACAAACATATATAATTTGTCAATTAAAAACAAAATTTAAAACACGTACATGCATTGGAGAAGGAAAGTTACCAAGTTAAAAATAAGTTTGAATTCTTGGAAATTCAGCTGAAATCTGGAAAAAAAAGGCGATGGCAGAAGGAATTAAACATGAGAACCACATTTCATGACTGTAGGAAAAAAATACAGCAACATAATGCTGTTTGATGCTTGGAACATTGAAAACGTGGATTAAAAGGACCACGTCTCTAAAGAAAACATGCAGTGGTATTAGTTCTTACTAGAATCCTTTTGGCAGAAGTTCAAAAGCAACAAATGGCTGCTCCAGATTAGAAACTCAAAGGTGATTTTCCAACCGAAACAAGTAAATGGCTGAAGGATGAAGGGAAACCAATTATTAGAAGGCAGGTCTCATAGGCTTTACTTTATCCCATAATAAGATAAATAAGTGAAATGAGTCACTATGGGGCAAGGAAGAGGAAGACTGCTCAGGAAATGGCAGGGTCTGTCTCAGTTAAATGCTATCCTCAGTGTAGCATTCAGTCAGAAATGTGAGTCAGGAATAAGTGGTCAGCAGTGACCACTTCTGATTATTAAGAAAATGACACCGCAATACTCAGTAACACCAGTTGACTGGTGTCCTTTCCATTGGAATTTTCTAGACTTCCTAGAAACCAGCTGCATATCAATTCCTGTGCATGAGATAGGATATAGATGCTTAAAGTGACTCTTTCCTCCAGATTTAACAATTGCATAGATAATGCTTGACAGCGTTATTGTCTCCAAACATGCAAATTTATAGGGCATGGGTTCTGAATAAAAGAATGGACTGATTGTCATTCTGTCCAAGTTAACTCTATGAAGATTATCTCTGAAGACCCTCCCTTTATTCGGTTTCTGTTATGAAGTTTGGAAAAACTAAGTACAGGGTTCTGGGAAAATAAATTTGCTTGGGACAGCAGTAACATAGTCTAATAATTGTTTTGTTTTCTAAATTTTGTCAGAATGAAGACAGCAAATTAGTAATATTCTGCGTTTTGTGAAGGGTTTAAACCAATAAAGTAAAACTCTACAAATTTTTTGCCTTTCTGAGGCATTGAAGGACCCACACTTATTAGAATGAGAGATATTAATACTAAAGCTGTGTCTAACTGCTAAAATGAGCACACACCTCCAGGCAGTCATAAATAATATCTCTCAGTGAGTGGAAGTTGGGTAAGAAATTTAGGGGGATAATATTTTGACTTCATTTTAACATAATTATTTTGAATTTTATCTTTTTAACTTCTGAAATAAGATAATTAATTTTAATTGATTTGAACTTTTCATCTTTGGAATTTAACTTGAAAAAGATTTAAATATTTGACCTTTGATTTCTTCCTGGGAATTTTATAATTGCATAGGATTAAAGTTGAGGGCATACCTCAGTTGACATTTTTCACTGGAGTGTGTACATCGCATTTATTCATTTTATTTTACTATTGACTTTTAAGCTCACAGTACATTGTGGCTGTACATAAATTTAAATGTGAAAAGGAATAGAATGAAAATGGATAATTGAGGTGTTGGTTTTAGTAATGTATTTTTCTTATCCATGTTAAAGGTCTGAGAGGGCCAACCTAGCCAAGTTTACTTTGTGATAATGTAGCTGAAAAACAAACAAACAAACAAAAAGGAATAAAAGCTCAGTGTCCTTAAGAGGAGCATTATGGGACCATGTCAACCTGACTGAGACATCCTTCCCTTTCATTCTCAATTTCAATCTCTCTCATCTTCTGAGCTCAATGTTGGTGAAGGGTTAGGAATTGTTGGATGTAAGTGAGTCTCAGGTAGACATCCAAAGGACCTGGGTTGGGCATAAGAGAAACAATTTCTTGAAGGGAAGGTGGAAGCAGGGGTCCCCTCCAGCCTCAGAGAGAGCTATGTCATGTTTAACAACAGGAATGATGATTAAGCACAAATAAGTCTCAGAGCAAATACTGTCTCAGACAAATGTTAACCTCATTGTGACACAGGAAACAACTTTCTCTCCTTTTGTTTCCATGAGGAGAGATTGTCATAAACCAACTTAGAGCTATTGCACACATTCTTTTCTCCACCCACTGAGAAAAGACAAACTTACTTGACTGGTATATTTGGGAAAAACATCTAGGTGTGCATAGCTCAACTCAGCCTTTTTTAAAATTTTTTTCTTTTGAGCATCAACTGTGAAGACATATTTTCGTTTGTATATAAAATTTTGAGGTTTATTTGACATCTTTTACCTAGATACATACTTCAATTTACTTTCAATAATAAAGTAATATTTTGTCATACAGCCTTGTAATTTATTCTCAAACTGTCTAGGACCTGGTAAAGAGGTGTGATCCTTATTCTACAATCTTTTTTCTTTCCTGGGAGATTCTGAGCTGTGAATACTACTATCCACATTTTAAAGAAGAAGAAAGAGAAGCTCAGAGTTTAAATTGATAAGGTGTAGATCGCACAGATGGTAAGTATATGAACTGTGACTTGAATCTATGTAATTGTACTTTAGAGACTGAAGGCTTAGCAGCTATGTAATATTGCCCTGCTGGAAAGTTTGCTTTGTGATAAGGTAGCCCAAAACAAACAAACAAACAAGAATAAAAGCTAAGTGTCCTCAAGAGGGACATTATGCGACCATGTTGGCCTGAGACTTCCCTTCCATTTCACTCTAAACTTCAATCTTGCTCATCTTCTAGGCTCAACTTCAGTTGCATATAAGTGAAGTTTTGAGCTCCTTTCTGTGGATTGCTTGAAAAAAAAGCTGCTTTTGGACTTTTGTCCATTCCTCTGAAGAATAGATAAATGCTCAGAAACTAGTATTGGAAGATACTGGGGAGGGAATAGAAAATTATAGATATTGGGAAGCACTTGATCCACAAAGATCCATGTCTGCAAACAAGGAAGATCAAAGTCAATTCATTGTGTGTGTGTGTGTGTGTGTGTGTGTGTGTGTGTGTGTGTAAAATCTCCTTGGTCCCCAAGATTGTGAGAAGGAGTTTATAAGAACTGAGCTAGAGTAAATATAAAGAGCCTGAGAATGGGAAGTACTTCAATAATAGGATAGGTATAGATCCTGCCCAAAATCTTGTATGGATGCCTAACACTGAAGAACTATTGTCACTTAGTACTCTCAAAAGACTTCACTCTTAATGAATCCACAGAG
The DNA here is from genome assembly GCA_963574415.1 of Tarsius wallacei. Classification (NCBI taxonomy): domain Eukaryota; kingdom Metazoa; phylum Chordata; class Mammalia; order Primates; family Tarsiidae; genus Tarsius; species Tarsius wallacei. The sequence goes on from CAUYQG010193677.1 coordinate 5,274, forward strand.
AAATAGAAATTCCCTGAGATAGCAAATAAAAGGTGCTGGATGAAATATCAGACTTGAGAAAAATAATAATAACTAAAGAGATTTAAATGCAGCCATATATACCCACAAAAATAATTACTAGGAGGTAAAAAAATAAAACATTTCCAACTAAGTAATTTGGTTGGTAAAGCCACGTTTGGTCACTGTTATTTCCTGTGATAGGTGCTTGGTAGATTAAATGCAAACTTTAATCACAGAGCATAAATATTGAAGAAATCGATATACACACAGGTATGTACATATATCTAGATATATGTATACATATATATATAAACATCTATACATATATGTGACTTAGCAGGGTTTTTTGCTAAAACTGAATTTTATCAAGAAGTGTGCAGATAGGCCAGGAGAAGTTTTAAAAGTTTGACTAAAGTTTGACAAAGCAGAGAATCTTTGTCACTAGGAATTGTTTCAACTTCATTAGTCAGCTACATGACATTTGCTGTTTGCCTTCAGATTGCTGTTATACTCAAAATGAATGCTGGCAACTTTGTTGAAATTAAATGCGCATGTATCTTTCAACCCTGCAATCCCACTATTAGGATTCTATCCCTTAGAAATAATACCACTGACAGCCTCCTCGGGTCTCCTCCAACTTGGGAGCTTTTCTGTCTTCTCAATAAATCCTGCTTTCTAAATAAATAAATAAGTAAATAAAAGAAATAATACCATTATGGTAGGAGTACATATGATAAAGCTGATTATATCAGATTTGTTCGCACTAATCCCTAGCAAGAAACCAAGTAACTATCCATCAATCCTGTGATGTTTGAACTAATTACAATGTACTCAAGAGTATATGAAGGCATTAAAAATAATTAAAGCTAAAGCAGCCAATAAGAGATCCTTCCAGCAGGTAGCATTGAGCAAAAGGAGTAAATTATAAAGAAGTCATAACGATACCATTTAGTGTAAAAATTTAATATTGTAATTAAAATATTGAATTGGTATTAAATACACACAAAGCTATCTGTTTCTGATTCTATAACTGGGATGCAAATATTAAAATATACAGAAATACATAATAAGAGAACATATAGCTCAGCTTAACTGTATGTAGAGACTTGTTTTCAGTGTATCCAGTGGTTAAAATTTAAAATAAAAGAGTGAAAAAGGCTTAAGAAATGAAAAGGAAAAGATTATTCACCTCTCTCAAGTGTTATGTGTGACATGATTATAGTACTGAATTTATGTGAAATCATGTATGTGAACTCATGCAAATAATTATGTCTCTATAGTACAGATGTACTTTCAATACAAAATTAATTTAAAAAATTACAGTGCTTTGACAAGTACTTAGCCCATAAGTACTTAATAAATTTCATATTTTACCAGTTTTATGTATCATCAATTACTATGATGTCACTAATTCAAAAATTAGGGAAAAACACAACACTAAGTTTTAAAACATGGGAGAGGAGGAAAGGAAAAAAAGAGTCAGGAGGCATGTCCTGAATCAAGTTCATGTGCCTCTCCTGGGTCTCACTTCTGATCCAGCTTCATCTTCAAGCATGATTGTCTCATTACCCTGAGGGCTGAGGCCGGGGCTCCTCACAGTCTTCCACAGGCCTCATCAGGAGACCTGAGACAGATCTATGACCAAGTCACCACCAACTGCACCCACATAGGCTCTGACTTACTGATTGACTGGTAGGGGTGGGGGAGGAGACACAGGCTTGGTATACAAATACTCCCCATTCCCTTTCCCTGCTCTTCTGAGGTTGATGGTTTCCATAAAGCTTTCAGAGCCCCAGATGATCACACAACTAGCTGCTTCTTTGAGGCTGTGTTGTGTAATACACACACATTTACTTATTTTCTTTTTTGCTTTGCTTCACTTCTCTTTTTTCCTCAATGTGCTTGCACGGGAATTTTATTCATCCCCCAAATGTTAACATATATGCTTTGTCCCAAGATTCTCTTTTCTATGGTATGCAAGCTAAGACAGGAATACAAGAAAGGGAAGAGAGTGGGAGAGCACTTTATCAATAAGGGTACCTGATCTCAAACCAGGTGAAGTGGGGACCAAAGTGAGGCCCAAACTTCACCTGTACAATGACCATTTGTATACCTAACCCTGAGTTGTACCCCACATTTTTAAAATAAAAAAAGGAAGAAGGGCTTTATTGAATAAAAAACCAAATGTATGTAATATGTGTTTAGAAAAAATATATTTATTTTGAGAAAGTCTATCTAAAAGAAAAATACAGAAAAAATCATAATTGTTAATAATTAGAATAATTTATGAAACAGAAAAATAAAAGGATGTTTGCTAATACTACTGACATTCAACATTGTATTAAAAAGACAGAAAAGCAAATGACATAAGAGTTGTAACTTCTGGAAAAAGAGGGATAAACTCTCACTGTGGGAGTTTTCCACAAGATATTCTTGTGCTTCTATTATTTCTAAGCACATAGTAGAGTGGCAGGTTCTTAACTCCTTTGATGCCTGGCTTAGCCATGTGATTTCCTTTGTCTGATTGTCTTAGTTTGGATTCCCCAAGAGGCAGCGCTCTAGACAAACATTCAAGTGCAAGCAGTTTATTTGGAGGTGTTCTGAAGGAACAGGTGGAGAGAAATTCGAAAAGGAAGACTGTAGTGGTGAAAGGATAAAATGAGGGGTGAATTACCAAGCATGTTATCCCCAAGGGCAAATAGGGCTTAATTCCAATGGGAAGATTAGAGAACATGCAACCAGAGCTGTCCCAACAAAAGTTCAAGGAAACTAGTTTAATTACTCACCAACTTTGATCAGTTATATTTTTGAGGACCTATTCCAGGAGCATAAATTTATAGAATATCTGTTCTGTTGGAGCAGAGCAGAAGCCAGGAGCTAGTGAAAGCCTTCAGGCAAAGAAGTACAGGTGTTTGTAGTAGTTCCACAATTCATGAAAATGGTCAGTGCTAGGAATATTTGAGTGGACAACAATGACATTTACTCTACCAATGCAACCCTAGTAGGAGTCCACATGTGTGTCCCCTCTGGGCTAAGTCATTAGCTGATAGTGCACTATTTATTACATTGTGCCTTTGCCTATGGAACTATCTTAGTTTGCTTGAGCTACTATACCAGAATACAATACACTGGGCAGTTTGTAAAACAAATTTGTAGGAGTTTCTGGTAAGATGGCGATGGCATAGGTGGAATTGTGAGATTCTCCAAACGTGAGTTCCCAAAAAGACTCTTACTTTCCTTCCCCCAGCCCCCTGTCCACTGCCAGCCTCACCAGGCCCTGACCCGGGGCCCCTTGGTCCCACGCCGGGGTGGTTATTGCGTGTCGTCCCCCCCCCCCCCCCCGCTGCCACTGCTCCACTATACGTGACTCCCGCCAGCCATGTGGAATCTCGAATCTCGGCTCCCTCCCCGGCTACATCATCTCACCCAGCACCCAGCACCAAGCTGCAGGTCAACCAGGGAGGCTCTAGGTGCCTGCCCCTCAGAGATACCAGCTCCATTTCTGGCTGAAGTATTCTTTGAGGGGCCCAAAGCCACTCTCACCGCTCACCACCTGCCCTTTGGGGCTCTGGAGCTCTGGGCCCACCCTGGCTGAGGCACCCAGCATACAACCCTATGCTTGTGTAAGAGAACAGCATATCTTAAGGAGGTGTTGATCGGTGGCTCTCAGCTCCAGAGGAGGGATCTCCCGGCTTCCTCCTCCATCCCAGCCAGCTGGGGGCACACCAGATCCAACACCCAGCTGAGTAGCTGATCCCCAGTGCCTTGCTCGCCACCACAGTCCATCATAGTGGATTGCTCAGGGACCCAGACTAGCGGAGAGAAAGGATTTGTGAAAAAGGAGCTGCCCACATCGACCATTTTTCAGTCAGAGATTTGCATTGCCCCACCCAACTACGAGCAGCCTCCACCTCGGTTCCCAAGAGGCCAAACCTACATCCTGCTGCACAGACAGAGTTTTAAGGCAGTGGGAAATAGGTTCCAGTGTGCCCATACACCTGTTGGTGGATGATGGAATGAGCAGATAGATTCTGAATCACAGCTTCCCCCTCAATTAAACCTCAAAACTGCAAAAAGTTCAGCCCCCAGCCCACACTCCAGACTCAAAAGTGAACAAAGCCAGAGGACCCTCATAAGGAAGAACAGGAGATTGCACAAGGAAAGCAATGCAACCCCACCTTCCCTGAAAAACAGAATTAAAGAAGGGGAGGGAAAGGGGGGAGAGAGAAAAATCTACACAAATGAAGAAAAACCAAAAGAAGAATATGGGTCTCTCCCAGACCCCTGGGAGGGCAGACACTGAGAAAACTGACTTCAGAATGCAAACAATGAAGAGCCCCCAGAATGACTGGTCTCAAACTATAAACCTAGATATCAAGACATTAATGGAGAGATTAAAAAGAATTGAGGAGATACAAGAAGAAACTAGGAAGGAGTTGATAACTGAGATAACAGCTATAAAGAATACTGTGAATGAAATAGATAATAAACTGATAGGCATGGAAGTTAGAAAGAGTGAAGAGTGAGAGGGAAAACAGACATACATACCAACTAACAGGTGAAAAAGAGACACAAGGCCGGAGAGATGAGCAATTACCTAAAGTGACCAAACCTAAGAGTAATTGGCCTTCCTGAGGCAGAAAGAGAGACAGAGACCACACTGGAACAAGCCTCCAGGATTACTGAGATAAATCTGCTGCTATTCTAATTGGTCTTTCATGGTATGTGATCTGGTCTTTTTCTCTTGTTGCCTTTAGGATTTTTTCTGTTCTCCCTACGTTGTTTTGGAGATTTATTATGTGTCTGGTAGTTGGTCTTCTCATCTGTTGTC
>CAUYQG010193682.1:0-16789 GCA_963574415.1 Tarsius wallacei
ACTGTAAAATGACACATAAACAGAAGAATTGTGATCAGCTTTGAAAGTTGTTTCTAAGCTGGGCTCAGTGGCTCAGCCTGTAATCCCGCGCCTTTGGGAGGCTGAAGTGAGTGGATTGCCTGAGCCCGCGGGTTCGAGACCTGCCTGGGCAAGCGAGACCTCATCTCTACAATAAATCAAAAAGTTAGCCGGGTGTGGTAGCGCGCGCCTGTAGTTCCAGCTACTTGGAAGGCTGAGGCGGAAGGATTGCCAGAGCCCAGCAGGTCGAGGCTGCGGTGGCCGGGAGTGGCCACTGCACTCCAGTCTGGGCGACAGAGTGAGACTCCAACTCAAAAAAACAAAACAAACAAACAAACAAAAAACAAAAAAGAAAGTTGTTTCTGCCCCTATGCAGAATAGGGTCTTTGGAAGGAGCAGGGGCCAGGGAGCTTCAGCACAGGGGTGGAGTGGGAAGAGAACGGACAGCCATGAAGGGAGACAAGGAGCAGTGATCACAAGGGAAGGGCTCCCACCTAGCAGCCAACTCCGGGCTGGGGTAGCTGGAAGCTCAGAGCCTACTGGGTCCACATTCCCACTCCTCACTAAGGCTTCCACTTCTTTTTTTTTTTTTTTGAGTTGGAGTCTCACTCTGTCGCCCAGACTGGAATGCAGTGGCCGCTCCTGGCCACCGCAGCCTCGACCCGCTGGGCTCTGGCGATCCTTTCGCCTCAGCCTTCCAAGTAGCTGGAACTACAGGCGCGCACTACCATGCCCGGCTAATTTTAATTTATTGTAGAGATGAGGTCTCGCCAAGTTGCCCCAGTGGGCTTCCACTTCTAAAGGCTCTCTGTTTATTAATAGCTTGGCCTTGCTGCTGGAAAATTCTGTTGCAGTGTTTCTCCTAAGCAGAAAATGCCTAACTGTGGGACTACAAGAGCTAATTGCTGGTGTCCCGACCCAGGACTCTTTTGCCTTGTGAAACACAGGACAGGCCCTGGTATAGTGCATGTGAAGCAGATGCCTTAATCACTTCATAGGAGCGAGGGCTCATTAGAATAGTGAGACAGGGACATGACTGAGATAAAAACCAGGCCAGGTCATAGGAATGATAATAATCATTCTTAGTACCATAGTTACTATTTATAGAGCACCATGAACCAGAGGCTGAGCTAATTGTTTTATATACATTTGTTAGTTCACCTTCATAGTGACCACAAGGGCTTGTTATATTATTATTTTACTGCAATTGTAGAGAGGTCATGGATCTTACCCTGTATTACCCATCTTATTCACATGATAGAATTACTTTGAACCTAGATTGTTTGGACTCTAAATTCTATCCTCTGTGCTCTTCTGCTTCTCTTAGGTCTATAGATTCTCATCAAGTCCGCCCAAAGTTGTCTGGACTTTAGCAGAATCCCAAAGTAGAAATCATGTCAATTCAGGCAGTGAAGAGACCCAGATAGAATAAAAAAGTACCGGCCTTGCTTCTTTTATTGGTCTAGGATAAAATAAAATAAAATCAGTAGTAGCTCCTTTAGTGAGAAGCTGTGTTGTTTCCCTTTTAGAGTTGCTCTGTGCTGGTCTAAGTAAGATTTCTTAGACGAGACAGGAGATGGCTTCCTGTGACCATTTCAGCTAGTCATGTGCTGATGCTGGCTTGCTCTGGGTCACACCTGCCCCAGCCAATTGTGTGCATCTCTTCCCAACCCCAATGCAATGAAGTTAGGTTGGTAGTTTAAACTTTGCCAAGGTGGAAATATTTACACCATGGAAAATGACAACCACTACAAATCAGAGCTTTAGTTCCCAGTAGAGCCAGTTGTTAAACATTTACCTACCTACCAACCCTGTTGGTCATTTTGTTCAAAAAAAAAATGTAGATTTCGGCCGGGCTCGGTGGCTCAACCTGTAATTCCAGCACTTTGGGAATGGATTGCCTGAGCCTGCAGGTTCAAGACCAGCCCAGGCAACTTGGTGAGACCTCGTCTCTACAATAAATAGATTTAAAAAATTAGCCAGGCATGGCAGTGCATGCCTGTAGTTTCAGCTACTTAGAAGGCTGAGGCAGCAGGGTCGCCGGTGTCGAGCAGGTTGATGCTGGAGTGGCCATGAGCATGCCACTGCACTCCAGCCTGGGTGACAGAGTGAGACTTCAACTCAAAAAAAAAAAAATTGTAGGTTTCTATGAAGAGTTGTTTCTGGAATATGGTATTTATAAGGAGGTCTTAATTCTATCTACATACATAGATATTATACATGAATTAAGGAGCCATTTGAACATGTCCAGGTGAAGATATCCACTGAAAGTTGCTTAATAGACAAGCATACTCTAGTCAATTGAGTATGAGTGACTGGACCCTTGCTGCCTGGTCCTCTCAAGCATCTTGTCCCCAGAGCTGTCATCTGTGCCTGCCAGAGAAAGGGACAGTGATCTGTTTCCTTTGGCAAGTTCTAGTAGCTCGAATTGTGACAGGGAGACTGCATGACTGTGCAAATGACCTTCTCCTTCTTGACATTTTAAAATAACATACTAGAGATAATAACACGGATAAGTGAATCAAAGCATGCAGCTGAATGGATTCGTTTGAGGAAAATATTTTGTCAGACTACCTACCTTTTCAACTACATCTGTGTTCACCAGAAATGGCACTTTTAATGTTATCTATGCTATTACCTCCCTTATTTCCCACGGAAATGGAAGCTAGGAAAAGTATGGAGAAGCAGAACTATAGACTACGCCAACACTCACGGCCGCTATTACTTCCAGGTTGTCCCTATTAAGCTTTTATCTGAAAGAGAGTAGAGTGTCTGTGTTTCAGCTGGTTCAGTTCCTCCTTCCTCAACCACGTAAGACTCATGGGGAGGAGGAGGTGAGCACTCTCTAGCATTCACTGGGGAGGTAGAAATGTCTATTAGGCACCTACCCCAACATTCTTTAACTAGAGTTATGAGAGAGTAGCACTAGACAATCTCTCTTACTAAAGTTCTGTCTGGTTCAAGGGTTCTGTGCCTAAATAATTGACATCTGTATGCCCTGGGGCACATGCAAGTTTTCAAGCACTGCTCCCCATGGTCTGAGGGGGGCCTGGGTTTCAGTCCCAGTTTCCTCGTTGGTCAAAGACTTATGTTCTTTCAAAGACTACTTATTTTCCTAATTTGGATTTAGCAGGTGGAAGGATAATTTCCCTCAGACTCCCTAGTAAAATAGCAGCCAGCACTGTAGTAAAAATAACAAGAGATTAAATGACCCACTCTGTGCCACCAGTAGCTCACATGCCCTAGCGCTGATGGGGACAGGAAGGCACTGGGACTACTGTGAAGGCACTGCCTGGAGCCTTCCCGCTTCTGCTAGGTGCTGCTCCTCACGTGTAGGGACTTATATAAGAGGCAGGCACGGCAGCCTGCCTCTCCCTGCCAGGGCAGTTCACAGGACACAGGATTATCTGGCTAGAGCCAAGCTCTATTTCTGGAAGGCAGAAAGTTCAGCTGAAGGGCAGTCATTGGGAAGATACTTGTTCATTTCACTGAAGGAAGCAGAGATAAAGACTCCTAGGAAGAAAATCATTTTGAAAGACCGTTTTGTACAGATAATCCAAGAACAATTTGGATCAGAGTAGGGGAAGAAAACAAAATGAACAAACTGGAAAACAGCTCTTCCTCCTGTTGTCATACCCTCCTTCGCCTGCTGCACAGATTCAAACCTAGGATTTTAAAAGTATAACTTATCCAGTAAGCCTGATGAAACAAGACTTCATTATTAAACCATTGCCACTAGCCTAAACTTACAGTTGGATACATATTATACCTTAGTAAGTACAGTGAGTTCCGATTATTCATCACCCCAGGGAATCTCGATTAACCCTAATACCAGAGCTCCAAGTCAGGGGAAGGGGTGTTGTTAGTGTGTATATACTAATTTGTTTCATTGCCTCACTAGACCATTAATCCCTTCAAGACAAAAGATGGTAGGAGGGATAGTGATAATTTAATATGGTTGATTAAGAAAAAATGATCTGAACTCATATGTCTTCGGTGGTGGGCATGGCAGTGTGTGTGTGTGTGTGTGTGTGTGTGTGTGTGTGTGTTTTAGCAGAAAAGGTGAGTCGAGTCTATTGTAAATGAAAGTTCTGAAAGGGAATAAGTCTTTTCAGAAGGGGAGAGCCATGCTGGAATCTAGGAACAGAAGATTAAAAATTAGAAACCAAGGTAAATTGAAAGCAGACACAAGCAGTCATGTGAGCATAGACAAATCCAGAGGACAGGGGCCAAATCAGGCCTGTCCTACAATGGGAGGGGATACAGAATGTGAACCAGGGAATCAGACTGTGACAAGACCAAGATGTTTCCTGGTGCCCCGACATTAGCAAAGAGAATGCCTACATCAAGGCCTAGAACAGTCCTGTCTGTGAACCAGACAGGGGTTACTGTCACCCAAACACTTCAATGCACCACTCAATATATGATATGTCTTCAGATGAGCATCACTGTTTGTGGAAGTTACAATTGGAAACCTCCTTGTTTGAACAAAACAAAACAAATATCATGAGTTTTTGGTCTATGGCTTCATTTATTAATTTTACTCTTCCTATATAAGCAGGGGAGTAAAAGACTAGATTTATGCCAGGGATTGGTGCTGGGGATGCCCATTAGGAGACCAGGAAGTGATGATGATGCGTTGGTCCAGAAAGAGATGATGGTGGCCTGGAAAAGGAGTTACAGGCAAGGAGGTTGGAGATGCAGAAAAGGGGGCAGATTTGAGTACTAGTTAGGCCATTGATTTCAAATTCATATACTTTTATATATGTTTTAAATTTTCCATAATAATTTTTTTAATAGCAAGAAAATGAGATAGAGGGGAAACCTACAAGTCATAAGAGACTTAAACATAGCTATCAATTGCAATGTAGGAATGTTATTTGGATTCTTGATTCAAGCAAATTGTTAAAAATTTGCAACTTGAAAAGTTGGTTGATGACTTTTTGCATTAAGGAATTATTCTTATTTTATGTGTGATAATGGCATTGTGGTATTTTTTAAAAGAGTCCCTTAAGAGATATGTGCTGAGGTATTTACAGATTAAATTATATGCCTGATGTTTGCTTCAAAATATATGGGGGGGTTGGGGAGAGGTTAGTAGAAACAAAACTGGCTCTGAGTTGATATTTGTTGAAGCTGGGTAAGGGGTTTATAAGCTCCTTTTACATGGAGCCAGGGCTTTCTTTGTGGTGACAACTGTACCAGCAACTGCTTTCAGAGTCACATGTCTGCTCTGCTCATATAGATTGACTTTCCTGTTACACTAGGATGAAGACATCCAAATGCCCGCATAATAGAGGGAGGAAGCAGAACCACGAGAAGGTGGGAGTTGCAGAGGAGCTTTTTTGTTTGTTTTAAATGTATATAACCAGCTCTTTCTGCTAAAAATTGAGAAAGAAAAAAAGAAGCATGCTGGAATTTATCAAGATGAGTAATGGTGTTGTGGGGGAAGCTAACTGCCTCCTTTCTCTTCTTCCTTGGTAGCTGAACCTTATTTGTTTTGCAAGCTTCATTGCTACCCAAAATAAAGTCTTTATTTCCCAGTCTCCCTTGTTATGAGGCGTGGTCATTGGCCATGTGATTTAGTTCTGGCTAATGAGGTGTGAGCAGAAATGTTATGCAGGACTTCCTGGAAGACTCCTTACAGAGAGTTGACTCATCAGGGTAGTGTACCCCATTCCTTCTCCCCTTATTTTTTCCTTCTGCCTGGAATGTGGACATGAGGTGTAGAACTCTAGTAACCACACTGAACCAAGAGGTGGTCTTGAGGATGAAAGCCACATGGCAGAACAGAAAGAGAGAAGGAGCCTGGTGTTCCTTCTAATGTCTATGACGACTCTGAACAGCCTACCTCTAGACTTATTTTACCAAGAATAAACCTTTATATGGCTAAGCCAAAATTACTCTACATTTTTAATTACATGCAAATAGACCTAATGCTAATGGATACAGGTCACTGACTATTTATTGTTAATAGAGTACCATCTATTTGGCATTATCTATCAAAAATTAAAGTGTATCAAGTCATTGGCTCAGCAATCCCGGAGTCAGTATTTCATCCCGTAGCTATATACATACACAAGAAATAACATTGTTTGCAACAGTAAACACTGTCAACAGCCTAAGCAGCCATCTATGAGGAAGGGCAATGTAAACTAGCCATTCAGTGGGATGTTAGGCAGCCGTTTAAACAATGAGGTGAATCTGTGTGTGTTGTTCTGAAAGAGCCTCAGAACTTATTATTAAATGGAAAAAAGTTATAGAAAAGCAAGTGTAGTCTAATCCCTTTTGTGTAAATTATTTATATATAATTAGGGACATAGAATTTGTACTTCAAATTTTGAATTTTGATCTTTTCCTGGGTTAGCAATATGCTAAGATCTTCTCTGCCATGCTGGGCAGCAGTACTGAGTCCCAGTTCTCAGTTCGCCATGTGATCACAAGGGTGAACAACTGATATTCCACAGGGTACTGTGTAGCCAGATGATGTGGCCCAACTTTAGGCTGAGGTAAGTGTTCTGAGCATGTTTAAGGGGGCTAGGCTAAGCTGTGATGTTGGGTGGGTTAGGTGTATTAAATGCACCTTTGACTTATGATATTTTCAACTTATGATGGGTAACCCTATTGTAAGTCAAGAAGCATCTGCATAAACTTTTATAGTATATATAAATACACACACACACACACACACACACACAGACACACACTTTTTTTTCTAGAAAGAAACAAAAACCTGTTACCCAAAGGGAGAGAGAGCCTCCCATGGAGGGAGGCTTATGTAACTGTATATATTTTTGTATGGGTTAAATTTTCTATTATCTCTTTCTCTCTATTGATAAAAATTTCCAATAGCACATGTTCATTCAAAGCCTAATTTCACAAATTAATATCACAAAGAGTTTTCACTCATTAAATTTTCTTTAATATCACAATCCTAATATTTCAGGTATAGTCTATTTTCTAGTGTGCACAAATTCAAATGTTACATATTGTTGGTTTCCCTCCAATCTCTCCTTCCCTGTTCTCCTCTCCATCTCCTCCTCCTTTTACTTCCATTCCTTCCTTCTGCCTCACCCTCTCCCATCATCTGTAGTGTTACTGAATCTTCAAGGACCTGTTCTTCCCAGGGTCCGTGCAGAGAATTAGGGAAGACCAGAACACAGAAAAGAATCTCCCCAAAACAACTTAGCGTGCAGAGGATTCTCTGCCAGCTCTGGGGTTGATACTGATATTCTGTTTGAACACAGAGTCCTGGGAACACTCTGTGGCCTTCAAGTGGTTCTAGCCAGGTTGTTTGTCTCTTGCAGATGAATGAGGACACATGTGCTCTGACAGGAGTTGGCGTATGTCCAGGAGTTTATTTACTCAGGCTCCATATGAAGGCATAGGTTTATTTTGACTCTTTCCTGAAGCATGAGAGCTCTGCTCAAGGGAGTGCGATGCAAACACAGTGGGAAGATAGCAGCAGGATAGCCTGTGCCATGAAACAGATGGCAGGAGAGGTGACATTTGGTTCTGAAGGATCTCAAGGTCTTATGAAACTCATAAGAAAAATTCTCTTGGTCCTTTACTTTTAGGGCAGCTATTTCCACAGGAAGTAACCTTCATTGCTGGTCATACACTTTGGTGATAAAACCAGAATCTTGGCAACCTCATGGTCAGAAAGAATTACTGTAGGATAATCCAGAAAAATCATGTCTAAGAAGTTGCTAGTTCCAGGGTTGCTTCAGGAATGGTTTCTCATGTAGATTAATGTGAGTTGATGTAAAGGATTTAGGGAGGTATATGTGGAATATAAGGGGTCCAGGAATGTATCACTAGATTAGCTGTATTTGTCTCGATCATTTTAGTTTTGAAATGCATGCCCAACTCAAACTGGCGCAAAGAAAAATTAGGATAGACCGACCCATGTAACTGGAAAGTTCAGTGGGTGATTTCAGACACGATTTGATCCAAGGCTTTAGACAGTGTATGAAGGACACTATCACTGTCTCTTTCTCTCTCAGCCCTGCTTTCCTCTGTTAGTTTCATTCACAGGCAGGTATTCCCTATAAGGGGTTAAGATGGTCACCAAGAGCTCCATCTACCAGCTTAGCAACCCCAGGGTAAGGCACCTCTTTCTCTATATAGTTCCAACAGTCTCAGGGCTGATTTTTACTGGCCTAGCTTGGGGCACTTGCTCATTTCCGAACAAATCACTGCCCCTCTGATTTTCCAGGCCCAGACCCAATACCCAGGCCTGCAGCCAGAGCGACTTCAGAAGAGGGGAGGAAAAGTGTAGGAGTTTAATCTTAAATTAGCATATTGTTATTAGAGACAAGGAGATGGTTGGCAGACAACTAGATGTCCACCACACACAGATTGACTTCCAAGCTTCATTTTCCTGTAATAAATAAAAAAAGAAGAGGAACCACCAGTATACTGGTGTTAGAGATTAGAGGCTCCTAGATCACAACCCATGCTTTGAAGCTTACTCCAGAGTCTTTGGGTTTCTTGGGGTTATCCCAAGTATTTTGATTAAAACAGATTGGTCCTGAAACACACATGTATACGCTCTTTGGAATATTCCCCAGACCTGGATGAATTCCTGGTCTAGAATTTCCTGAAGAGAGGTAAAATAATTCACAGGTTTTCTCAAGGGCTTTATAATTCCTCCTCCAAACCTAAAGGAGTCAGCTAACTTTTTTTTGTTGTTCGGCTATTGCCTTTGTTTTTATAGATGAATAATCAGGATTTCAGAGCAGCCAGTAATCAGAGAGCTGGCCCCACACCCAGGCATTCTGGCCCAAGTTAGGTGTTCTCCTCCATACCCTGCTGTGGGTGCATAGAAAGAGCAGCAAAGAACATTGGTTCCACCTTCCAGAAATAGGATGTGTGAAAAGAAATCTTTGTGGGACTGAGAAGCACTCTCTTTTATACTACACAGATTAAGAGTGGAGGCTACAGAAACTTTGTGCATATGGTAGAAAGTGCTGGATCAGAATGCAAATTCCGTGAACAGACCAAGCAGGTACAGAGTACTGCAGCATTGACAGTCCTCTCACCATTTGTGAAAATGAGAACTGCGTGAGGACAATAAGCTCACCTCAGAAACTGACAATTGCCAATTCTTTTTTTCTTATGGGGAGAGAATATTCTGGAACTCTTACTGCAGAAAAGGCCATCAGGCACAGACCTATTTCCAACCAAACACTAGTAAGGAAGAGTGGTATCGTCTAGGAATGTGAAGGAAGAAGAAAAAAGAGGCATCTTGGCAAAAGAAAGAGCTCAGGTGATGGCCTGTTTTCATCAATGTTCTCAAAAACTGACTGAGAAGAAATTGGTGGTGAAGGTGCCAGACACAGTCTCTGTCAGAGTTAGATGCCATCTCTATGCATTCTGGGACATTTTCACAGAACATCTGATCATTGCCAATTTTTTTTTTTTTTTAAGTTGGTGAGTCGGAGTCTTACTCTGTCGCCCTAGCTGGAGTGCACTGGCACAATCACAGCTCACCTCCCCAGTCTTGAACTCCTGAACTCAAGTGATCTTCCTGAGTAGCTGGGACTAGAGGCTCACACCACTACGTGAATGTCCAACAATGGGAATGTCCAGCAATGACAATAGACTCTCAGTAACTGTATCTGCCACACATACTTTCTCACTTACAACTTTTAGAAATCCTACCTACCATGTGATTGGACCAGGGGTGGCCCCTAACCATGTCAGAGACCGATTACATTACTCTCGAGGAATTCTGAACTTAGAGGCACATAGAACTTGCCAATTTGGTTAAGGACCATAAGGAAACAGATGTATGGAGTGTGTAAGCTGAGGCACCAGTCACTGCAAACCAGCCACCCACAGGACATATCTGATACACGACGTGTTTTGTTTGGCCTGTGAGGTTTGAGATTTGAAATGGTTGCCAACATTTAAAAATTGAAGTATTTCATATTTACAACTGGGTGGGCCTTCCAGAACAAACTGCATGGAAATTGTGGTTATCCAAGAATGAACATGCAGACACCAGAGAGGCCAGACTGGAGGTGTACTTAGGACTTTTCAGACTTTTAGAACATGCATTCAAAGATCACACAAGCATACATGTGCCCATAAGTGTCCTTCTAGAGCACCGATGGGCCTGTGCCAGACTCACCTTCTGCTCAGAGTAACTGAACAACTTTTAGCAAACTCACAGAAGACACGTGATGCATGAGGAGAAGTCTGTTTTATATAAGTGGCCAAATTCCTCACCACCCTCTACTGCTCCCCAGCCCTGAGGCTGAGTGGCACATGCAGGTTTCCATTTTTTGACCCTCCTGTTTCACCTGTGTGAGCCCCACAAGCACTTGATACATGACAGGAGTCTGTGAATCCCACCTGAAGTGAAGGGGCTCAAGCTCCAGAGGTGGAGGGGGTCCCAGTTTCTGCTCCTGCTGACTCCTGGTTGTTGAGCAATTCCCAAACTCCCCAAAGATGCTTTATACCTAGAGCAAGCAAGCATTCTCCCTTCTCTCGCTGTCCCCACACAATAGACAATTTACTTGAGCTAATTTGAGTGTTTCATACCTTGCTGCTAAAGGGACTCTCACTTGAACAACCTCTGAGAATGAACCTCGCAAAGTAGAGATCCTATGGGGGACTGTGTCCCATAACATCACTTGGACCCGTTGGTCCCTTTAATGAGGCCCTCCTTGCACCTCATTGGCAACCCCCATTGATGGGGATTCTTTTGGGCTCCTTCCCACCCACAGCATCTGGGCATAGCTAACTATATCATAGAAGACATCAAGCTATAAATGACTTCACTTTTTTTTTTTTTTTTTTTTTTTGCCCCCACATACTTGCTCAAGTTGTCAACTTGAATGTTTGGGAGATATTTTTAATGTTTGCTTGTTTTTTTGGCCAAATCTTGGTGACCTCACTTACTGGATCTGTTCATAAACGCCAGCAGAGGAAAGGGTCCTTACCTGTGACCCTCAGGGACCTGTGTTTCTGGGTCTTTGCCCAGGGGAGTGGGTGTATGGCATGCTTTACAGCCATTATGCAGTTCTTTGCTCTCTTCTGTGAGTCAGAGTCATGTGCTGTTTAAAATAGGTGGTGACTGTGGGCAGGGCAGTCCAAACACAATAGCAATTCATCGAGTGTATTGGCAGGGAGAGGGCGACTTCTCCTCCAAAGCTTCAGCGAGGCTCTATTTGCAAGGTCGAATTGAGCATGCAAACCCAGACTGGCTCAGTTCATTCGTGGATATCCACAGATACAACTTCATGCTGCATCCTTAGGGAGATGGAAGCAAGTGGGTTTTGTCAGATGGCTAAACAATAAGTAAGCAGTTGCATCCTTGTGGCCCAGCTTCCCTGATAAACTGTACTGAGCATGTGATTACCTAAGAATGCACAAACTTACTAATGCAGCTCGTGATTGAGTGAGTGTGTTAGGCATTTTTACTTTGAGAATATGTGTTTAGAGATGAGATACCACCCCCCCACACACAGACACATGTGTGTAAACCTGTTCTTGTGATGTTCACATGAGTGTTTACCCTATAGCTCGTGCTGACGGTAGGACTGATGGCGAAGCTCCAAATCTACCTCAGGCCTGTAAAGCTCAGCCGGCTGTACAGCTTTAGGTAACTGAAAGAGAAATCCATGATTCCAGAAAATGCACATGATGAACATGCTTCTGACATGAAAGCCATGTGGTGATGAGCAATGTTCGGGCAATCCACAGTAGTGATGTATCAGAGCACAAGCATGGACACTCTTTCCAGAAAGCAGCAGCAGCTGTACCAGGAGGAGAAATAGTTATTTAGAAGTATTACAAAACACCAGTACAAGGAAACTTAGCAACTTCCAAGGATTACATGTGGCAAGTGCCTGTTGTGTCAGAGAAAACTTTTAGAGATCATTCTAGGGGTGGGAATGGGAAGGTTTGCTGGACTCACAAAGTGACTTATTACCCAGCCTTGTCCTAGGTAGTGTGGCAGGGGGTTAAACTTCCTCCTCTCTTTCTGTGCCATTTTCTTACCCTCTCTCCTGGATTTCACATGTCCCACCTCACCACTGTCCACACTTGAGACAACTGTCACTCTCTGCCTGCTAATATCCCTCGTTTTATACTAGAAGGAGTATCAGTCACTGTGTTAAGTCTTCTGAGATGACTCTGAGCCTCACTGTGAACTACGAAATAGAAGAACTGTGTTCCCTTTTTTTGTGACTGTCATCAGAAGAAACCTATGGGCAATAGGCAGGCTTCATTAATTCCTTGAACCCACAGAGCTTGGTTTAAGGTAAGTTCTTCATAAAGCAAAGAAAACAGCACACAGCATATACAACAGGAGCCCAGAGCATACAGCTATCCAAACGGAAGGACATTGTCCCTGAAAGAGACTCAAACTGCTTTTTTGTGTGGCTGACTTTTTTTTTTTTAAGTGAGAAAGCAGGATTTATTGAGAGGACAGAAAAACTCCCACAGTGGTAGGGGACCCAAAGGGGTTGCCCATGTGTGACTGATTTTTGTTGTTGTTGAGTTTGTTTTGTTTTGAGAATTTAACATTCCCTCCTTTCAGTTACCTCCCCTCTGGTGCCTATAAATTCAGAAGCATTAGCTGGCACTTGGCATCTCTCAGCAGTCATTGCCACTTTCTGGCATGCTTTCGGCTCCTGAGGATCCTACCTACTGTACTTTGTAAGAATATTTTAAGTAACAAAAGACCTATTAACAGACTACAAGGCACAGTCATGTGTCACTTAATAATAAAAATATGTTCTGAGAAATGCGTTAGGTAATTTCATCACTGTGCGAACATCATAGTGTACTCACACAAACCTAGATGATACAGACTGTATACATCTAGGCTACATGGTAGAGCCTATTGCTCTTAGGTTACAAACCTGTACAGCATGCTACTGTACTGAATTCTGTAGGCAATTATAACGCAAATCACTAGGCAATAGACATTTTTCAGTTTCTTTATAATCTTATGGGACCACCATCATATGTGCTGTCCATCATTGACCAAAATGCCATAAGGCAGTGCATAACTGTAGTTGAAAACTTTGCTGTGAGACTATAGTTGTTATAGCTTGAATCTTACCTTGTCATCACTTGTAAAGGTTAACTCTGAGCCCAAGCTTCATATAAATACAGAAATGTCATCCGATTGCTATATTGCTTAAATGTGTTAACTTTTCAGAGCAAATTTATAGAGACTAGGAAAAGGAAGAGTCTAGGTTTATTAAATTTACTAAAGATTTTTACCGATTCCCAAATGATTTTCAACATCACTTTGGAGACATATCACATGCAATGTTTCCAATGGATTCGATTCTTATTAGATGAAAACCCCACTAAGACTTCACTTAATTCAAAATTATTTACCTGGTCCCTTTTACTGGCCTAAGTTGATAGTTCTTATCAATGTCCCAGTGCTCAAGAGACATAGTAGAAATTATTTTTCCATTTTTGATAAAGAGAAATAAAACATTGGTTAGGCAGAACTAGAGCTCTTTTTCTCTGAGTGTGGGTTTTGTTTTTCCTATTACAATTCCATCAATTCTCCTGCTAGCTCTAAATTTTTTCTTCTATTTTATTCCATGTCTCGCCAAATAACTGGTTTCCCATTTCCCTCCCAGAGAGCCTTTCTAATGAGCATTCAACCTTACTTCTTCATTTCCTCCACTCCATAACTCCTTCTTCCCTTATTCATAGAATAATAGTTGGATGGGTGTTTGCCACCCATGCAACACTGGTCAGTGAGTATTATGAACTGAATGTTTGTGTACCTCACAAAATTCATGAAATCAGATTCCTGATTTAATGGTATCAGGGTGGGGTCTTTGGAAAGTAATAGAGCCATGAATGGAGCCATGAATTCCTTATGAATGGAATTTGTGCCCTTATAAGAAGAAGCCAGGCTGGATGCAGTGGCTCACACCTGTAACCCCAGCATTTGGGATGCTGAGGTGGGAGGAGTTTGAGACCAGCCTGGACAACATAGCAAGACCTCATCTCTACAAAAATAACATAAAAAAATAGCCAGGTGTCATGGCACACAACAGTAGTCCTAGCTACTTGGGAGGCTGAGACAGAAGGATCACCTGAGCCTAGGAGGTTGAGGCTGTGGTAAGCTGCGATCAAACTCACCATGACCCTTCAGCCTGGGCAACAGAGTAAGACTCCGACTCAAAAAAAAAAAAAAGAAAAGAAAAGAAAAGAAAAGAAGAGGCCAGAGAACTAGATATCTCTTCTTCTGTCATGTAAGGGCTCTCACTGAGACCTGACCCTGCTGGCATACTGATCTCGGATATCCAGCCTCCAGGACTACAATAAATAAATATTTGTGGTTTAGAAGCCATTCAGTTTATGGCACTTTGTTATGGGAGCCCAAACTGAAAACAACAGTGGGATAGCTGATAAATTCTCAAAGTCTTACAGTTTGAAGCCAAATTCTGCATCTGTGTGGCCTAACAGTCCCTTCGTTAAACATACTGATTTCTTATAAATAATTGTAGCCGCTTTGGAGTTCTCTACCAGTTTTGAAGATTTTTTTTCAGTCTCCTGACATTATAAAAATTTTTTTCAGCTTACTGAAAAGAGGAAGTACCACTACTTCCTGATATTCAGAGTCCCCTAACACATGGCTCCAACTTCTTTTCTTCTTCCCAATACCTATTCCCCATCTGCACTCTATTCTAACTCAGTATTCATTCTTCATACCTGGTGTTTCCCTACCTGTAGCTGAAGAAGGTACTACTATAAGTTTGTCTAGATGGTAAGCCACCAAATATGTGCATGGACCTCACAAGACCATAGGCCTGGACCTAGATTTTAGACCTAATTGGAGAATAAAATATCCCAAATTACACATTACCATGTTCCCATTTCATTTTTGTTTTGTTTGTTTTGTTTTGTTTTTTTGGTTGGAGTCTCACTCTGTCACACGCTCACGGCCACCAAAGCCTCGACTTTCTGGGCTCAGGCGATCCTTCTGCCTCAGTCTTCCAAATAGCTGGAACTACAGGCATGCGACATCACGCCTGGCTAATTTTTCTTGATTTACTGTAGAGATGAAGTCTCGCCAAGTTGTCTAGGCTGGTCTCGAACTCATGGGCTTAGGCAATCCTCTCACCTCAGCCTCCCAAAGTGCTGGACTTACAGGCATGAGCCACTGTGCCCGGCCAGGGGTCACTTCAACTTTAGAACCCATTTAATTATCACTTTTCCAATTTTTAGTTAAAACTGAAAAGAAGCTACTGAAGGCTAGAAAGTACAAACAAATACGTTGTGATTTCATTGCAAGTTGGTTTTGCAACTTGCACACTTGGAAATGAGCAGTATTAGCTGAGTTTAACTACAATGACTATATCAGGGAACTTGACAAATCAGATCAAGACCTGGCCACACAGGAAAAGCTGTTTATTTAAGCAAGCTTCCAAAAATCTGTAACTAGAGTGACATGTGATGTGGCATTGATGAGCAACACAGAGATAATGAAAAGTGTTAATTATCCATGATGATGACTAATGATAAAATAATGATAAACTACCCATTGCTTAAATACCCATGTGTAGGAGGAAAAATGTGACAATGAGGGCAGAGCCTTTTGTGATGAAAGTTCCAGCTGGTGAGGCTGCAGGTGGTTCTGAGCCTCTGCTGAAGGCTGTTTTGAAGGCTGGCTTTCTCAGAGGTAGTCAGCTCAGATATTTTAGGATAGTGGTTCACAAAAGCTGGGGAGATTTTAAAATATACCAAACACAGCAGGGCCCGTGTCCCCAACCCTGATCAACTAAATCCATATATCTGGGATATCAGTATTCTTTGTCTTAAAGCTCCCCAGATGGTTCTAACATGCAGCCAGAGTTGACCTGCCTCTCTAGGAGGTTGAATGACTTTGTATTTTGAAGGTAGACAAGAAAATCTGGTTCTACTTCAGGATGGTGGACTGAGTATATCCTAGAGCTTCTTTGCTCCTGTATTTGTATTTGTGAGGGCAGAATAGAAATGTTGCTCTAATTTCTCAGACTCTTAAAAAAAAATTTTTTTGGGGGGGGAGATCTCTCACCTCTATAGATGAGAGCAAGTTTATTCTCTTTTTTTAATAACCAATATTTTTTATTATGATATTGGGGGGTACAGTTAAGGGTTAGGTATACAAATATGCTTCGTTCAGGCACCCTTGTTGATAAGAGGTGTCTCCCCGTCCCCAGACTACCGTTAATCCCATCTCCCTTCCCCTCCCCCCAATAGTTTCCCACCACTGTCAGTCATTTTCTTATAGTAATATGTTGGATGTTCAAGGTTCACTATATGAGTGAGAATATGTGATACTCAGATCTTTGTTTCTGTGAGAGGTCACTCAGTATTATAGATTCTAGTTCCATCCAGGTTGCTGAGAAATTCATGATTTTGTTCTTTTTTATGGCTGCGTAGTATTCCATCATGTATATATACCACATTTTTTTAATCTAGTCCTCTTTTGATGGACAGCATGGTTGTTTCCAGGTTCTTGCTATTGTGAACAATGCTGCAATAAAAATATGTGTGCAGGTATCTTTTTTATAGAGTGATTTGAGCTCTTCAGTGTATATTCCCAGTAGGGGGATTGTGGGGTCATATGGGAGGTCAATATTTAGAGCTTTGAGGAATCGCCATACTGTTTTCCACAGAGGTTGCACTAGTTTACACTCCCACCAACAGTGTAGAAGTGTTCCCTTTTTGCCACACCCTCTCCAGCAACTGTTATTTTTTGAGTTATTGATAATTGCCATTCTGACTGGAGTTAGGT
>CAUYQG010193688.1:0-18237 GCA_963574415.1 Tarsius wallacei
GGTACCATGACCACTACTTGGGGGGTTGGGGCAGGGAGAACATGTCTTCACGCACAATATACTTATGTAACAAATCTTCACACATGTATCTCACAATTCTAAAGTAATAAAAAATAAAAATATAAAAACAAAAATATGCAATAAATATCCTGAAGACTGTTCTATATTTAATGTGTTCAAATTAAGAAAAATCTAATGTTAAAAAATTTAAAATTTTTGGTAGTTTCCTTTAATTTCTGTTGAGCTGACCCAAGAAAATATTGAGAATCAATGTTTCTTGTTTGTTCATAAGTTAAAACTTCCAAAGAAGAACTGACAATGACTAAGTCTCCATAACCATTCAGGTAATTTGAACGAGTTAGGTATAAACAGCAAAGTACACACACAAAAAACAGGTGTTTTTAAAATAAATATAATTACTTATTGGGTTACCATGCTTTTCAATATTCTCAAAATCTCATCTATGTGATATCACATTCTAATATCTGGATGTGCAGAGGTCCATTAATCGCCTTCCGTTATTATTTTTGATTAACAACTCAGCCTGTAATCCCTCACTCTGGAAGACTGAGGTGAGTGGATTGCCTGAGCCCGCAGGCTTGAGACCTGCCTGGGCAACTTGGCGAGACCCCATCTCTACAATAAATCAAAAATTAGCTGGGCGTGGTAGCACCCGCCTGTAGTTCCGGTTACTTGGAAGGCTGAGACGGAAAGATCATTGGAGCCCAGCAGGTCTAGGCTGCGGTGGCCGGGAGCGGCCACTGCACTCCAGTCTGGGTGACAGAGTGAGACCCCAACTCAAAAAAAAAAAAAAGTTGTATATTTATATGTACTGATATTTATACATATTTATATAATGATTTTATACATATTTATACATATTTATATAATATTTATACACATTTATACACATACGTATTTACACACATTTATAGATACATATGCATATTTATAAATACATATACATATTTATACATATACATATTTATATAATATACATATATAATAATTTTTTATTTATATAATATTTATACATATTTATATGTATTTATACATATTTATATGTATTTATAAATACTGATATGTATTTATATATTGATTTTGCTATTTTTGAAACACTATTTTTAGCTGAGAGTTTGAAAGTTTAATATACCATTTCATAATTATTTAAATGAATTAAAATTCATAAAATAATTGATAATGAGAATGAGTATTGTCTTAGACAATAGTTTTGTAGTACACCTCTCACATATTTATATGAGAAAATAGCAACTTTAATAACACTTTTAAACATTGACAACATATAACAAAATAAATTATTTTTCTTGAAACAAAACTTACAAAATATACAGTTATCTTAAGAGAACAAAATCAACTAACAGAATAATATGAACAGTACTACATAAAATAGGCTCGGTGGCTCAGCCTGTAATCCCTCATTTGGGGAGGCTGAGGTGAGTGGATTGCCTGAGCCCGCGGGTTCGAGACCCGCCTGGGCAACTTGGCGAGACCTTATCTCTACAATAAATCAAAAATTAGCTGGGCTTGGTAGCGCGCGCCTGTAGTTCCAGCTACTTGGAAGGCTGAGGAGGAAGGATCACCGGAGCCCAGCAGGTCGAGGTTGCGGTGGCCGGGAGCGTGCCACTGCCCTCCAGTCTGGGCGAGAGTGAGACTCCAACTCAAAAAATAAAAAAAATTTAAAAATTTAAAAAATAAATTAAATAAAATAAATAAATCTCCTGTTATATACAAAACCGCTAACTTGTGTTTGGTTTCTCACAGCCTTACACATTCTAAAGTTATGTTTTGCCTTAGAGGATATGATAAAACATATTTTTACCCACACCCCAAAAAATAACAAGTTTACACCACAGGTATCCTGAAGGCATATAGAAAAGCCTATATATTTAAGGCAAATCACATGTTAATTCTATTCTATTTTATTCTGAGTTCACAACTTGTGTTTCAAGTTCTGAAAATTCTGTGTATTTCTATATATAAAAATATATGTTTGTGTTTACATACATATATATATATACTTTTCGGCTGAAATTTTAATGAATTCTGATAAGTTAAAGGTGGGTCAACATAACAGTTTTTAAATCCTTGGAAGTTTCATAATTAAAGACTGTGTGCACCACTTACTAATTCATTTCTCTGGTCCCCACCAATTGTTCAGAAGAATGAAAGGTCACGGTAATACACCTGAGACTACGTATATTTTTTTTTAACTTTTAAATTTTTTATTTTAAAATTGTGGGGTACAACTCAGGGTTAGGTATACAAATATTCATTGTGCGGGTACCCTTGTTGATGAGGTGTGCCCCCCTTCCCCAGGCAGATTTCCACTACTGCCAATCCCACCTCCTCCGCCCACCCCTGCCCCGCAGTTTCCCACTACTGTCAATCCTTTTCTTATAGTATTATGATAGTTGTTCAAGGTCCACTTATGAGTGATAATATGTGATACTCAGTTCTTTGTTTCCATGAAAGATTACTCAGTATTATAGACTCTAATTCCATCCAGGTTGCTACAAAGTTCATGATTTTGTTCTTCTTTATGACTGTGTGATATTCCATTGTGTATATGTACCACATTTTAAAAATCCAGTCCTCTTTTGATGGACAGCACCTCTATAACTCTATAAAAAAGATACCTGCACACATATGTTTATCTCAGCACTGTTCACAATAGCAAGAACAGAGACTATTTGTGTGTCAGAAGTAGCTCACCAAAGTCTCTCAGAAGATTATGCAAATCTAAAGAAAGCTGTCTGAAATTCAACCCTGCATAAATACCTAGCTTGAAACTTACTTAAACATTTTCTTTAAAATAGCAATGAACTGTTTTTTGTTTCTTGTTTTTATCTTATATGATAAAAGGATAAAAGAAGTTTGGCATCTCTAATGAGAAAGAAATACATTTTCCACCTTTAAAGAGAATTTACTCTTTTTCTTCCTCCTAGAATGTTTCTAAGAAAGTGACCTCGATAACTAGATAGATAATTCTCTAGAGACTATCAATTATTCTAGGAAGAAACATGAAAGAGAGTGGTATTGGGAAAATAAAGAAAACCCACACTCACTTTCAAGCTTATCTTTTAATAGTAACAACGTTTATCACTAAGAAAAAGAAAAATTTATATTCTCAATATATCAGATTTGCACCCAGCTATTATCTTTAAATCTTCCATCTCTCAATGAAGTAAAGGATACATAATATTAACTCTCTGATGTCCTAGGCTATCAGGCATTGGAAACTGCTTTATTTCTGTGAGATTCATATTCTCATGAGCACAAGCTAGATAATATTGCCTTTTTCAGAGAAACATTAGATATAAATGTGCAAAAACTATGCACTTCTCATAGAGTGAAGTGTACATATATAGTCGTCACATTTCTTTATGACTGAAAGGACTTTTAAAGGCTCTCTTAGAAAAAGTTTTCTCAGGTCCAGAAGCCCCAATATATTCTAACAGGAATACTGATTCATTACCATCTTTAGTATTCAATAAAAATTAATATACAGTAGGAGCAACTTTTCCCTATATTCAACAGACCAGGCATCTAATTTACTAATAGTTTGTAATGTGAACTTCCATACGAGTAAGATAAAATACACGCAATTTTAAGCTATTAAGTAAGAATTCTTAATGCTTTTTGTGACATATATTTCAATGAGAGGGTTTGAGAAAACTACACACTTCTCATTAAAAAGTGCTTTCTTATATTTATGAAAACTTGTCTTGAAATTCCAATTTCTACACACCTCTGGAGCCTACCTACAGACAGTATTAACAAATAATCTTACCACAAAGGTGTATTGACATATAGACTCATATGCACTGTAGGTTCCACTATTAAAATATAAACCAGGGTTAGTCCTTTTCCAGTTAATTGGTCACTTTGAAATGAAACCCAATTAATCATGTGCTGTTCTCATAGGAGTACTATAAAAATGTGAATTGATCATAAAATGCCTAAAGAACTTGAGGAAGTATAATTCCCACCTTTTATATAACTAATTAGACTGTTAATTCTCTAGTGTCTATTATGGTTCTACTGTTATAGTAATTGAGCTCTCCTGTGGAAATAAACAATAAATTCCCAAACCTTTTATTATATTGATTCAATATAATGGAATAAGGGAGTATACACATTTGAAATGGTATTCCATATTACTGCCTATTTTTTAATACAAACAATTTCACTTAAATAAGTTTTTACCCCCTAGAATAAACTCACTCAACTACTTCCAGCGTTTGTAGTTTTCTCATAATCTCAATGAATACTATTTCCATTGTTGCTTTCTTAATTGAGAGAATTTTTTTAAAATGCATCAAAGGGAAATTGTATTTTAATTCATGAAGTAGTACCATGAAGAAGAGAAATGTACCCGGGAGACTGAAGAACATATTCTAAAGAGACTTTGCAGTAAAGAAAACGCTGTTTTAAGTTCAATGACTTATTTAAAGAGAAGTGTTATTATGGTTAAGAGTTGATAACCTTATTTCCAAATTTCAAACCTGTGTTTTTACATTCTAGGCATTTGAAAACCTTCTCTGTGTCTCAGTTTTCTGAGGGATGGGGGGATGGAAATAATAATGCCAATAAACTCATAGAATTGTTATGATGTAAATGAAAACAAAATATGTGTGCACATGCTGGTACCATTTACTAAATACTAACTAGCCTAACCTTCAACATTCACAAAATAGATTAATTATTTAAAAATTATTGTGTGACTATTATAAACATGATTCAATATTAGGTACATTAAAATCATTACCTTAATTTACCTAAATGTTCTCCCAAACGTTAGAAACAAAATTTATGCTTCAATACCCTGACATGAAACTACATACTCACAAAAGTATAAGAAACATGCCCTGAATTAATTAAGAAATCTGCCATAAGATGTGTACACCTTTAAAGTTTATTTGTAATAAATAATATTTAATGCATGAGATTTAATGAATAATATGATATATCATAGTCTACTCATTTATTATTTATTACAGAAATATTTGTAAGTCTACTATGTGTTAGACATTGTTCTATACAATGGGTATAGAAATGAACAAAATAATTTTCCTATCTTCACAAGTATATACTCCAAGATGTATTACATTATGTGCAATGAACGTTATAAAGAAAAATAAAGACAACAGAGAGAGTGATAAAGAGACAGGGAGCCCTTCCCACAAGCCTAATAAAATGAAGGACTTCCCAGGACAGTGTAAGAGTTCCCTTAGTACAATAAGATAAAAGCCTTCCCCGAATAATGAAAGAATTCTTCTAGCCCCATAAGATAAGAACGTTCTTGGAAGATTCATATTAGAAAGGAATGTAACCCCAACCTATAGTGTACATGTGTAACTCTGCTATAACCTTGAGCTGTGAAATACCCAATTAACCTGTATGTTACTAATATGTAAGCCCTATCGGGGGGGAAAAGAAGCTAAAATGGTGAGAGTCAATGCCCCACTGCGCTCAGGGCTCAGCTTTTGGATGTAAATCTGCTGAGCTGGTGCCAGCATGAATAAAACTGCTTCCTGGCCTCGGTGTCCCAACTCTCTCTGTAAAAGCCTCCCACAATGAGTGTGAGGTGCGATGATATATAAATGCATATATACATTTATATATATGTGAAGAGCATTTATATATGTGTGTATATATATGTGAAGAGCATATATATATATATGCATTTATATATACGTGAGTTTTCAGAAAACCCATTTCCTTAAGGTAAAATTTAAACAAAAACCTGAAGAAATTACAAGGAGAATATTTTGGAACAGTATTACCAGCAGGAGGAAAGGAATTTACAAGTCCTGAGGCAATGTGTGCTTTGAGAAACATCAAGGCACCTGTGTGTCTAGAAAAGAGTTATTAACGGAGTTTAACAGGCACAAAAATATCTTATATTTAAGTATTTCAAATATATTAGTAACAAAACCCCAATAATCTCAAAGTTGTAGATTAGGGCTACTTTTACACCAGATTTAATTTGGTCACTCTTTTTTATGTTATCAAGCTCCTTTTTCTTTTTTTGAGTTGGAGTCTCACTGTCGCCCAGGCTGGAGTGCAGTGGCACGCTCATGGTCACCCCAGCGTCGACCTGTTGAATTTCAGGGATCCTTCTGCATCAGCCCTCCAAGTAGCCATAAATACAGGAGTGCACTACCACACCTGGCTAATTTTTTATTTATTGTAGAGACAAGGCCTTGCCAAGTTGCCTGGGCTGGTCTTGAACTATGGGTTCAGTCTATTCACTCGCCTCAGCCTTCCAAAGTGCTGGAATTACAGGCTGAGTCACCGAGCCCGGCCATTATCAAGTTCTTATACAAACTGATTATAATCAAATTTCCAATGATCTTCTTTAAATAAAGAAAAATCACAGGTTATATAATAAAAGTCCTAGAATTCACTTCATTAATATAAAATTATTTTATATAGTTTTTCAACTTTTGTTTTACTTTGTTTTTCTTTAATATATTATGGAAAACTTCTCATGTTGGTACACACAGAATACATAGAAAATATTTAGTTTTCTGATATTTAACCCACACTTAGCCTTCTAAGAGAACAATCTGCAGTGATTCCAAGCTCTTACCCCCTACTTCATATTCTGTATCACCATACTAGAAAATGTATTCAGTGAATCTTAGAGTTTTTTCTAAATAATTTTGCTCTAAACCATAGTATGAATAATTTTTCTTCCAAGCAGATTATCTCAACATGTTTTTGTTTGTGTATTCTTTTAATTTGTTGTTTCGTTTTTCAAATTGTAACAAATATGTGTGTCTAAAAAAGTATATTTTGAAGCATTAACAATTTTTTTTTCTTTCTTGTGTTTACATTTTTTGGTACTTTTTTGAGTAATTAGGCTATGTTGAGATTACTATTTCAGAGAAAAGATGTAACAGTAGAAATTAGAAGTGGGAAACAGGTGGGGATAGGATTTTACTCTTAGATGCTTAGACCTGAAGAAGAAGAGAAGGAAGCAGGGTGGGGAAAGGAGAAAACAACAAACTTTAATAAACATTTGAAAAGATAATAATCAGTAAGAGCAAGGCTTGTGAAGTTTCCCCCCTCTCTCTACATAGGCAAAAAGGGATGAACCAGAGAAGTAGTGCATTGAAGAAGAGGGACAAAGGTGACATTTAGCTATGTGACCTCAGCACTAATCTCCATTCTAACCTGAGTACATCTCAGTGACCTCTCATGTCCTTCAGAGGAGCACAGCCAACTGATTAAAGGAGCAATGCAATGAAAACCAACACTACATCAGTCCTAGACATAGTCTTAAAAAAATTGGGAGTAATGATTTTATACAAATTGAGATTTAAAAACTCCAATCAAATAAGGACTTAAGATATAATAAAATTTTTGGAAAAAACAATGAAAAGTTGCTTTTATATTTTCTAGATCGTTGAAAGAAAATTGTTACCATCCTAGCATGCAAGCAAACTAACTATAATTGATTATCCTAAGTGTATCAATTATTTATTTAACTTGTATAAGCCATGCCATATTGACTACAGTTCAGTCTCTTGATATAGACTTAGTTAATTAAGTTTTAAAAGCTTATAAACAATCAGGAATAATCTCTTTATAAGTACTCTACACCTACTAAAGAACAGGTCTAGAGTAAGCAAAATAATAATAATAATAATAATAATAATAATAATAATAATAGATCTACGGATTAAGAGTAAAACAAATTTTATTTTTCTCTTAAAAATAATTTAAGCCGGGCTCGGTGGCTCAGCCTGTAATCCCACGCCTTTAAGAGGCTGAGGTGAGTGGATTGCCTGAACCCGCGGGTTCGAGACCCGCCTGGGCAACTTGGCGAGACCTCATCTCTACAATAAATCAAAAATTAGCCAGGCGTGGTAGCACGCGCCTATAGTTCCAGCTACTTGGAAGGCTGAGGCGGAAGGATCGCTGGAGCTCAGCAGGTCGAGGCTGCGGTGGCCGGGAGCGGCCACTGCACTCCAGTCTGGGCGACAGAGTGATACTCCGACTCAAAAAAAAATAATAATAATAACAATAATAATTTAAATTAGACAATATTTTAAGTATCAACTAATGTAACAGACTATCTCCTAAATTTTTTTTCTAGGTTTTATTTTGCATATTAATAATAGGAGTATATCATATACTAATTTGATAAGAATAATTTTTTTCTTCAACTGTAACTCCATCTAGCAAAAATTTTCATTATGCCTAAAGCCGGAGATTAAATTGTCTATCAGAAATTGCTCTATTTTTAAAATCTCAAAATAAAGTAATGGTACTACTAATAGTAGCAGCCTTGTAGACATTTATCTAGTCAATTATTAATGTGACCATAAACAAGCAATTTATTAAGTGGTAAGTTACTTTGTTTTAATTTATATTGTTAGTTTAATAGTGTGGAATGGACAAGTTTGTGGGTTTTATAAGATGTTTGAACAACCTACTTAGTTTGTCTGAGTTCTCACCATTCAATTGGATTACTTAGTGTCAGCCCTTGGGACTGGAAACACAAACAGAGCTGATAAAAACGTAAAGTTCGGCGGGCTCGGTGGCTCAGCCTGTAATCCCGCGCCTTGGGAGGCTGAGGTGAGTGGATTGCCTGAGCCCGCGGGTTTGAGACCCGCCTGGGCAACTTGGCAAGATCTCATCTCTACAATTAATCAAAAAATTAGCGGGTGTGGTAGTGCGCACCTGTAGTTCCAGCTACTTGGAAGGCTGAGGCGGAAGGATCGCCGGAGCCCAGCAGGTCGAGGCTGCGGTGGCCAGCGACAGTCTGGGCGACAGAGTGAGACTCCAAATCAAAAACAAAACAAACAAACAAACAAAAAAACCCATAAAGTTCATGTTGCTTACTATGTTCTGAATAATAACGTTCTTAGTATCTAAATCTCATGTTCTCTTTAACTATTCTGCATTCTTTGGCAGGCTAACTTGTTCACTTTAAAGTAACATTAAAAACTTTGTTGTTTAAAAGTTTTGACACCCACGTACATCAGGCTTTCTTCCAATTATTCTTGTTATTCTCAGAAAACACACTTCCCTTTATTTTGCCTATACATTATCACACAATTTGAGCTGTGAAAGTTAAGATTTAAAATTTTTGTTCAAATACTTTTTAAGAATATATTTTTTTTTCAGGCTGGATGCAGTGGTTCACACTTGTAATCCCAGCCCTTTGGAAGGCCAAGGCAGGAGGAATGCTTGAGCCCAGAGGTTTGATTCCAGTTTAGGCAGCATAGCAAGACTCATCTCTGCAAAAAATAAAATAACTAAATAAATAAAATTAGCCTGGTATGGTGGCATACATCTGTAGTTCCATCTATTTGGGAGGCTGAGGCAGAAAGATCACCTGAGCCCAGAAAGTCATGATTATACCACTGTACTCCAGCTTGGGCAACAGAGTGAGACCTCAAATAAAAAATAAAAATAAAGAATATAATATTTCCTGTAAGATTTTTATTAATAGTGGTTATCATATGGCATCTTAATTTTTTGTCTGTTTCCTTAACTATAAAATGAAGATAATATTTCTTTCTGACTTGATATAATCATTGCAAAAATGAATTCAGTTAATTTAAGCAAATTTCTTAGAAATAGGCCTAGTACATTGTATGTACTCAAAGGTCAACTATTATCATTGTAATTGTACCTCTGAGAATGTAAGCGAAGAGTAGTTGGCAGCTTTCATGGTACCACACAAATCTTGACAATGAATACAGAACAGAGTAGAGTTGGAAAAGCATTTGTCCTGGGTAAATTATTTGCATCACAGATTTCATGTATTTGAGTCATGTGTACCAGTAAATGTCACTGCTCTTTTTCAAAGCACCTGTGGTCTGAAAATATGCTTGGTATGATTTTAATCTTTTGAAATTTGCTCACACTTGATTTATGTCCAAGTATGTGGTTGATATTGGAGTATGTACCATGCGATGAAAAGAAGAATGTATATTCTGTGATTGTTGAGTGAAGTATTCTTCACGCAACAATTAGGTTCCATTGATTACGGTTCCAAGTTCCCTTGTTAGTTTTTTGCTTCATTAATCTATCTAAGGCTGTTAGCAGGATATTCAAATCTTTGACTATAATTGTTTGGCTGTCTATGTCCTCTTAGTTTAATTAGCAATTGTATTATAAATGTGTGTGGTCCCATGTTGGGTACATATATGTAAAGATGGATATTTCTTGCTGATGGATTTATCATTAAGCAGTATTCTTTAGTGCTCTTTTTCACTTTTATTGATTTAAATTCTGTTTTGTATGATATAAGAATAGTTCCTCTTGCTCTTTTTTTGCTTTTCATTTGCCTAAAAAATCTTTTTTCAGTTGTTTACCTTGAACCTGTAGATGTCCTTTGCAGTGAGATGGGTTTCCTGAAGGCAGCAGAAGGATGCATAGTTTTTTTTTTTCAATTTGCCACTCTATACCTTTTGAATGGTGAATACAATCCATTCATATTTAATTATTGACATATGTTGTTCTGGTTCTGTCATATTGGCTATGAATAGGCCACTTTGCTTTTTAGGTTTTGTTGTTGATTTATATGGCCTGTTTACTCAGTGCTTGCCTGTGCTTTTCCAATGGTGGAAATGTTCTTTTATTTCTGTGCTGAAAACTTTTTAAGTATCTCCTGAAAGGCTGGTCTGGAGGTGGTATATTCTTTTAGCAATTGCTTGTCTAGGAAGAATTTTAATTCTCCTTAATTAATGAGGCTTAGTTTGGTGGGATAGAAAATTTGGGGCTGAAATTGCTTTTCTTCAAGAATGTTAAAGCTGGGGCTCTAGTCTCTTCTGGCTTGCAAGGTTTCTGCTGAGAAATCTATTGCAATTCTGATGGGTCTTTCTCAGTTGGTCTCCCATTCCATCTCTCTAGCTGCTTTTAGGAGTTTTTCTTTCACATGTACTTTGTGGAGACAAATTTTTATGTGTTTTAGGGATGGGCTTATTATGTAATACCTTATAGGAGTTCTCTTAATCTCTTGAGTCTGCATGGCTGCCTCTCCAGCAAGATCAGGGAAATTTTCTTGGATGACATCTAGGAAAGTGTTCTGTTTCCCTTTCTTTCTTAGGATGCCAGTCGGTTGTAGATTAGCTCTCTTTACATAATCCCAAACCTCACATGGGCTTTGATTATTCTTCTTGAAACTTTTCTCCTTGTTTTTGTATGATTGGGTTAGTTCAACACTTCACTTCTCAAGCTCTGAGATTCTTTTCTCTTCACGGTCAATTCTGCTGCTCAGGCTTTTCATTGAACTTTAAAATTCCAGGAAAGAATTCTTCATTTTCAGGAGTTCAGATTGCATATTTCTTACATTGGTCTAATCAGTTTTTACTTCCTGTACTGTCTTCATTGCCTAGATAATCTCTGCTTCTTTCTTTTTATGGCTTCCTTGACTGTCTTTGTCATTCATTGTCTGAATTCTGTGTCTCTCAGAAAGGCTGGGTCATTCCAGATGGATTCCATTGCTTGGGATCTGGGAGGTCATTTTATGGGTGACATCTCATTAAGCCTTTGGGAATTGCTGAGGCTTTTAAAAAAAATTTACTGATTCTTCTTCATCTTCAAAGATAGATTTTTTAGCATCTAATTTTTTGTTTTATTGTGTTTTAGTTAGATAAAGTTGCTATTTTTAGGATGGTCTTTTGTGGTGTTTATTTATTTATTTTATTCCACATGAAACTTTTCTGTTTTAGTGGACTTCCCCTTCTCCTGGGCATAGTAGTCTGTGATGTCCCGGCCAATGTGGGTTGTGCTGCTCTGCTGTGTCTAGCTGCCCTATGAGATTGTACCATTTAGCTGGTGCTAGAGAGTGCCTGCAAGGTATCCCATCACATGAAAGCATAGGGGCTAAATTCTATGGGGAGTTTATCAGACGTCTCTGGAGGACCCTCTGAAGAAGCTCTCTGATGTCTCAGTCTATGGGCTAGTCTGCGCGGTGTATAGTGACATGGACTTTTTTCTTATCTCCTTCTCAAGTACTGTATTAGTGTCTCAGATGTTATAATGTGCTGTGCCAGTTGACCTTCATCCAAGAGGTGGCACTTGCAGAAGACAGCTGTGGTGGTAGCTGTGGGTTTTATTTCATGGCTTTTGTTTCCCCAGGGAAGTGTGTAAATGACTTGAGTGATGTTTGGGGTTATGGGAATTCCCAGAGTTCTTCGGTCCTGTGCTTTCAAGAGGGGTGGGGGAAAAATGTTGGTCAGGGAAGGATAGGTCAGACTGGACCACTCTCCAGCTTGCCTTCCACCCCCAGGGCATATTGGCTACCACAGTGGGAAATGGGTCCCCTGGCCACTATAGCAATACTGCAGGAATGGCCAAGCCTATTCTGTTGTACAAAAGAATTCAGAGAGAAAAAGAGGGTTTGCCAGGATGACAGGCCTCCTCTCTGCCACCTCAGCTTCCCATCCCTTGTCTGAGGCTGCGCACACTCAGAAGTCAAAGCTTCTATTCACAGCAACATTTTCCCTGTAGGCTGGAACCTGCTGATGTGCATTTCCAATTCCCAGCTATGTGCACTCAGTGGGAATTGAGAGGGTTCATGGGTCCCATGGCCACTGTGGCAGCACTGCAGGAATGGCAAAGCTGGCTGTTTCATGAGAGCAATCAAGTGGGGAAGAGAGAGCTTACCAGGATAATAGGGCTCCTCCCGGTTTCCCTGTCCTTGCTAGAAGCTGACACTGTTCAGAACTCAAAAGTTCTTTCAGTCACAGGATCTCTTGTTGCAGCTTGCCCCAAACCATAGCTGCCTGCAGTAGTGGAACCTACCCTTGAGGTAAATGAAAATGGCTCAATGTGTTATCTCCTGACCTGGGAGCACATCACCAAACACTGTCTTCAGGGAATCTGTAATAAGGGATGATTTAGCCATAGGTGTTCAGAGCTCAGATAGGTTCCCGGCTCCACATGGGCTCTGGAAGTTCATAGCTATGCGATATCCAGGTCATTTCCCATTTTGGACTGGAGTGCTGTGAGGTGTGTGTTGGGAGGGTTTCCCAGTCCATGGAGGGAGGGAAGCAAATGCTGAGTATACAATTTCCAGTTATGTACTCACCAGTTCCCATATCCAAAGGCTGCTCTCTGTTTCTGATGTGAGTGGGTGAGGAGGGGGCTTCCTGGATCCAAAACAGGGTGTCTATTGCCTCTATTTTCTGCTCACTGTGTGTCCAAATGGGTCACTATAGGCTGTGAAATACATCCTTCTTTTCAACCTGCTCTAATTGCTGGGAGTCCCCAGCTGTTGAGGCTCTCTTCTTTGGTTTGCTCTGTGAGAAAGATTTAAATTGGCTGCTTCTAGGTGGCCATCTTGAATCTCTCTCTAACCTAAATTCTTAACCGGTGAGCATACTACTGCCTCTCAAGATGAGAAAAGTGCTAACAACTTGTTAAGATGCTTCTGAAATCCTCAGGCCTGTTCGAGATTCAAATATTGTACTTTTACTTTATGAGAAAACTTGAAAAATAAAAAGAAGCAAAAGCATCAAGAAGATGACTTAAGCACTCAGGAGAAATGACCCTCATCCAGCCTCCTCACCTTCATGGGAAGACATCAGGGTAGTGTCAGTGAACTTTTCTTTTCAGGGCAAACTCTCTTCTCCCTACAATTGATGGAAATGGAGAAGGTACCAGAACTCAATCTTCTTCTGAAAAACCCCTCCCACTACCACCTCCAGTTCTCAAAGACTCTTTCTATCACTATTTACCTTAGCTTGTTATAATTCATAATTTTTTTTATACTCTTCTTTCTTTTAAACACCATACAAAGTCTAGCAGTCTTAGAAATCCCTGACCTCTGGAGTTAGATATATACTTTAAAACAAAATTATATATCCAGGATATGTCAGCATATTAAAAGTTTCCAATGTCCTTGAGAAGTCATAGTAAGTCTTTAATAAAATCCTCCTGCCTCTTCTCCCTCAAGTTTATTCTTCCACGTCTTGTCTCCTCAAGTAGTTGTAGACATTCATAGATTCTAATTTATTTTTTATGATTTTTCTTAAACTCACTCTATTCAGGCCTCCTTCTTTCCACTCAAAAAATACCCTAGAAAAATTACTATGGGCAGGGTCACTGTATCCTCCTCCACAATGCTTACTTACATGGTCAATTTTTAATATTTATAATACTAGACTTATCAGTAATTTTTGACATGGCTCATCTTTGTAATCTTTGCCTCATTTGTCTTGTGCGAAAATTGCCCCCCTGCTAGTCTTTTTATTTTTACTAGTCCCTTTTCATGCTCCCTTCTTCCTCACAAAATCTAAGTATTAAAATATTAACTTAAAAAAAAAGAGATGGGAATTAAATATCTTCATAGAAATAGAAGGTTAAATCTCTGACTTAGCAGAGGCTGAAAAATGGAAGAGATCATACACAAAACCAAGTGCTTCGGTAGACTGCAGTATCAATAAAAGTAATCTTTAAAAAACTTATCTTAGCCGGGCTCGTGGCTCAGCCTGTAATCTCACGCCTTGGGAGGCTGAGGTGTGTGGATTGCCTGAGCCCGCGGGTTCGAGAAACACCTGCAACTTGGCAAGACCTCATCTCTACAGTAAATCAAAAAATTAGCCGGGCGTGGTAGCGCGCACCTGTAGTTCCAGCTAAGTTGGAAGGCTGAGGTGGAAGGATCACCGGAGCCCAGCAGGTCGAGGCTGCGGTGGCCAGGAGTGGCCACTGCACTCCAGTCTGGGTGACAGAGTGAGACTCCATCAAAAAAAAAAAAGAATATTGATGGACGTCTCCAACTCAAAAAAAAAAAAAAACCTATCTTGTGTATTTTTAAAATTGTGTTTCTATGCTTAGATGCAAAAGTCAAAGCATAATACAAAATAAATCAATTTTCCTACTTTTACCACTCATGGGTGTGAGCACTATTATCATTATTTGGATAAAGTGAAATTCTCAAAAATATTAAATAATACCTCATTGTTCAGCAGTTATTAATTAACTGAAAGTTCCAGCACATGCTTTGTAATCTCAGGACACACATGACACACATACACAATAATCCCCACTAAGTTGCAATTAAAAGTAACTATTTAAATTATATAAAATGTATTATTTACATAACTTTTAAAAGGGACACAATGAAAGTGAATAAAAAACATTTAGTGCAGCATTTAGCACATCAAGAGTTGAATATAAGAAAACAATCTTTAAACGAATAGCTCAAATTTAAGAATGTTTAAACTGAGCAATAATAATATGAAAAAACATATGAAATCCTAAATTCAACATTAAAAATACTAAACAAATTTAAACTGACAAAAATGATGTCAGTATATTAATGCCAGGGAAAATAAATTTTTTCATGAAAATGTTTTTAGATATCTAAATAGTCATTACTTAATCATAAACTTTAAAAAATAAGAAGATAGTTTATATACATCATCTAGCATCTAGGCTGACATATTAAGCAGTAAGAAACAGAGAAAGAGAGAGAACATGTATTATTTGTGCAACATAGTATAAGCTTAACCTAGTAGTCTTATATACAAATATAGTACATCCAAAAAATCCTCATCACTATAACAAAATGTATATTTTAAAAAGACAATAAGTACAAAAGAATAATCTATGTTCATCTTTCTGAACATATTAAAATAAAATAATATTATAAATAAATGTCCCAAATTGAAGAAAACTATGTTTTATTTCAAGAATTAGGAAACATGATCTTAATTAATCCGTTGACAAAGAAATAGTCACATTGCATATTATAAAACATATTTAAAATTGAACAGCAGATAAAATGCGTATTCCTCAAGTGCAATTTGCAGTTAATGCAATAAGTGGAAATTTGTAATTTCAATACACAATTCAATATCAGATATTTTCTGAATTACAAAAAAAGGCATTTTAGCTTTAAAAATTAGAAAAATGAAAAAACTAAACAAAATAACATGAAAGAAACAATAAAGAACAAGTGATAATAGCAATAATGAAGAAATTTTATAAAACCGCTTTTGAAAAAACAATATCTTGAGAAATCCTCAGGCCAGAGTGTCAACAAAAAATTAGAAATACATTTAAATAATATTAAAAATTTTTTAAAGGAGACAAATTTCAAATAAGAAAGAAATCAAAAGAATGTAGG
Source organism: Tarsius wallacei (assembly GCA_963574415.1). NCBI lineage: Eukaryota > Metazoa > Chordata > Mammalia > Primates > Tarsiidae > Tarsius > Tarsius wallacei. The sequence goes on from CAUYQG010193688.1 coordinate 16,121, forward strand.
TATCTGTATTCCAATCTTCTGAAATGATGAAATAAACAACCTTTTGGATAGCATGAATCGACCAAATTGGCAATATTTTTAAAATATGCCTAAAATGTTTAAGGAAAATGAACCATTAGTGTAAATTTTTCCACAGTAGAGGCACCACCACAAAGAAATTTAAGCACAAAGTTTCAGCAACTTCTCATGAAGCACATATTCTCTGTCCTATACTCATTTTACCAAATCAAAGAAGCACTCATATCATGGCATTCATATCAGTAACGTAAGTACTTAGACCTAACATGCAATTAAAAATGATCTTATTAATCTGTAATTGTAAATATATTAGAAAAATAATCCTTAACTGAATTCAGATGGATAAATTATTTATGTGTGTAATATAAATTCAATGTATATGCATATGTCTGTCCCATATACTTTATTGTATTATACCAAAGAAGCAATTAAATTTTATTATCATAACATCTACTAATATAATTCACCACATAAATTACAGAAAAAAACATATGTATAATTTCAACAGATACAAAAAGTGCATTTACTAATATTATATTTAAATCTATAAGAAAGTAATTTTTAGGAACTCTAAATAATTTTTAAATTTTTTTACCGTAAACAATCTTATTCAGTGAATAAATGTTAGATGCATTTCTTTTGCATGCATGTATAAGAATATAATGACTAATTTATTCAAAAGTACAATATAGCATCAAGGGAGTACAAGAGAAAAAATAATAATAATAAAAGAATAATGGAAAGAACTGAAACAAAATCATTCTTGTTTGCAAATGTTTAACTGCACACAGATAACTTTTAGAGCCTTTACAGAAAATATTTTAGGCATGATACGAACATTATGAGATCAATTATGTGCAATTGTAAAACTAACTATATTGCATTTATTTTGTGGATACACTTTGTTTGATACTTTCTGCTGTTTACTTGGTCCCAATATCACTTTGTTAAAGCCTTGGCACCTTCATCTCCCAGAACAAGCTTCTCTTTAATGTGTCAAGCAAAATTAACCAAAGAGAGGATCTCTCATATTTAGAAACTGGAAGTGAAGTGACAACCCGTTTTTCAGATTACCAAAGCATCCGTCTGAGGACCAGCAGTTCCTGGGCTGCCCTTCTTCTAGGTCTTTCCCATAACTGGCGACATTGCCACTCCACTATCACTCCAATGCGTCAGGCTGAATTTGCATATGATTTTTTTTATTGACTGTTTTCAGCTCTTCCCACACTGCTGCCCTGTTTCCTACATTAACTTCCATTTTTCTACATTTGTTAGTGGTTTCGTTTTTCTTATCAATATATGTGCATATACTGTGAACCTATAAATAAGCAGACTGGAAGGATAAATACAGACATGAAGATATTGGATAGGCCAGGGCAAAGGCAAGGAGAATAGGAACAACATGTGATGCAAGGCAAACTCCAACAATGTTGCTTTGACTTTTTTACTAGAAAATAAAATCTGAAGAAAGTATGCCAATGAATTAAGACTTATCAAGCTAGATTATTTGGTAGATGAATGTGTGCTAAAGTATAATAAGTATTACTTTGTATATATACAAAAATATATCCTTAAAATGATAAAGATTGTTCTTAAAATGATCAAGCATACCCATAGGTTCAAGCTTCTGCTATTTGTCAAATACTGACAATAGTTTATGGTACTATTTGCTTGTCTTAGTACATAATTACTTTCATGCAAAAAAAAATGTTTCAAAAAAAAGGGATAATTCCTCATGAATGAGAGATAGAGCTAAGGAATCAGGATAAGGAAGAGGTGCTTTGACCTAAAAAGATCGAAAATTTTTTAAAAGTAACCTGCTAAGGGCATTTAAGGTGAGTAATTGCTGTTTCTGTAAGAGCAACATAGTGAACTTAAACTTCGAGTATTTAAATTGAAGACATAATTTTGCCTGCTTCTTAAAATGGCCATTTGTTAAGCTTATTTTTAAAAGTACAGTTTCAAAATATATCTCCAAAATGTCAAGAAATTGAGAGATGGAGTTGGTGGGAGGAGAGGGTTTGTTGGGAAGTGTTCATTTAATTTCAATGACTAAATATACTGTAATACCCCTTATCCATAAGAGATATGTTTCAAAA
>CAUYQG010193696.1:0-20751 GCA_963574415.1 Tarsius wallacei
GCGATCCTTCCGCCTCAGCCTTCCGAGTAGCCGGAATTACAGGCATGCACTACCACGCCTGGCTGATTTTTTGATTTATGGTAGAGATGAGGTCTCGCCAAGTTGCCCAGGCAGGTCTCGAATCCGCGAGCTCAGGCAATCCACTCACCTCAGCCTCCCAAAACGCAGGATTACAGGTGAGCCACCAAGCCCGGCTAATTCTGGATATTTTAAAGGAGACAATGTGATTTGGTCAAAACAACAACTACAGCAACAACAAAACCCCAAGAACTTGTATTATTGTCATGCATTTCACAGGTTGATATTTTTAATGTGTTTTATAGGAATCAAAGTATATAGGAGAAAAAAAAATACAGATTGGGAGAAAACTTGAGTTCTTGTCCTGGAATTATCATGCCTCAGATTTTTGACTTTGGCAAGATTATTTAACTTTTTTGAGTCTTGTCTCTTAGGTGTGAAAATGGATATTTTTTTTCCTGGTTTTGGTGTGAAGATCATGTGATAGTGTTGTTTAAACCATAAAGCATTATGCAATGCAAAGCATGCTATTGTTACAAAATAGAAACAGCAGTTAAAAACAACTCTTGAGTTACACTGTGTGGTAATACTGTTTCTGCATCTTATTGGCATGTTATCATTTTAGGCCTCACTATCCTCATCTATAGAATGGATGAATTAACAGCACTTATCTCAGAGTTTTTGCAAGGATTAAATTGGTTAATTGAAATCAATAGTACACATATTTTTAATGCTATTGATAACATTAATGTAATGTATATTATAAAATGATATAATAATGATATAATAAAGATAATCATTAAGAAAAGGAGAAATGCTAAATTATTCTAAAATACCCCATCCTTTAAAATGTATAAAAGAGTGGTAAAAAAACTAAATGAGGAGGAAGTTTATTGAACAAATTCACATGGAATGACTTAAGAATGAACAAAGCTAATTAAAAAAGCAGACTGAGAACTATCTTTACTTAGAATTCTTCTCATCTCTTGGCTCAACTGACCATTATAACCTTATTTGTCTTAATGATAATTCCTCATTTTACTTCCAGCTGTGCACCACATTCAAAATTACAGAGGAAAAAAATCGACAGATTTTGGCCTGAGTCCAGTGTTCAGAGAGGGCAATTATACATATGAAGATTAACGGAATAGTTATACTTTTGCATGAGAAAAAGAAGGAAATAAGAATCGAGAGCAACAGGTACATAGGATTTTAATACACTGGTAAGATTTTTGATCACTAGGAAAATCTCTCTTCAAAGTTTAGCACTGTAACTTAATTACAGTTTTTGCAAAAAGCATATTTTCAATAGAAGAAAGAACTTCGGTTCACAGAAAAAGGAAAATATCAGACTTTTAGATTGTAAAAAGTTTTTGAGTTGATAGAGATATAGATTAATTTGAGAAAAGTAATATAATTTCTTGGGTTCTTTTCAGGAAACGGTCAAGTAAAATGCTGTTCCAACATAATTTAGGAAAAATTTTAAAAGTTGAGTTCTCACTTGGCTCATTATGGTTCATTCATTTTGAAAAACTCCATTGTCAGACAAACAAGAAGTGACCTTCAGCATAGACATCGACCCTTATAGAGAGCATTTATTTGAGAAAATTCATTCATACAACATTTGTAGGTGTGTGCCCCTGTAGCACACAGCAATCTAGCAGTGTCATATGCCAGTGACAGAGTTCTCACCCTGCCATGAACATTCCTCAAAGATGGACAAGGACTTTACTTACTATTTTCAGTTGTATGTGGAATAGCCCGAAGCATACTGCCTTTATTGGGAAATTAAGCACGGTTTAAATGCATTAGTGTATGGGCACTGTGTTGACATGAGTGGGCTGTGATGGCTTTGTAATATATTGACTTGACTAGCTTCAACTTCATTTAGCAGAATTCTCTTTGTTGTATGTTTCCAGTTGGGGCAGGCTGCAAAATATTTTTTTAATTTTTTTGGTGAGATTTGGAGGATGAAAAGGAGAAGCCACCCTGTGGTTTTTACACTCAGAAGGTCAGCGAAGGTGCTATGACCAGCTTAGCATTTTGTCAGATGCTGGTGTGGGACAGTAGCTAGGCCTGCAACTGCTCTACCCTCCTCTGAATCCTCTTTTAGCTTCCTCTACTCTTTGGCCAGGCATACAAGTATGAGTTTAGTTCTATGATGAAGAGCACCAGCTTTTTTTTGCAAGACATCTATATAATAGAAGTCAGAAGTCGTCACAACCTGATCGGGTTCTAGTCTGTTCTTGTAGCTTCCAGCTTGAGCTTATGGGTTACAGTTCATGTTTTCTCTCTCCTGTTTTTATAATCCTTATTTCCTTCTTGTTTTCTTTCCCTAAAGACTTTAAGCTCCAACAGCAGATGTGAAGACAACAGCTTTCCAGAATATTTTATACCAACCCCTGCAAGTATAGAAGGTCAAATTCTGTAATAAATGATATATATTTCCTAGTGCTTCTGTTCCTTTTGTTGAACTCTGACTAACACAGAATTTGGTACCAAGAGTGAGGTATTATTTGAAAGAATTATGCTCCAAATAGGAGGCAGAGAAATGATTTGATGACGGCAAGAGTGAGATGTGACATAAATAACTTATCAAGAATGTTAAGGAGAGTGAGAAATTACTTTGGGTGGGAACCAGACAATAATTCTTGGAAAGGGCAATATTAAAACCGTCCCTGAACTATTTATATTTAGATATGTAAGATCAGGGGAGTATGCCATTTCATCAGATGAAATAGTATTAATAAAAACAGAATAATTTCTACTTTTTCTCTTACATTTTCTACTATATACCTTGTTATCCAAACCAGTAGAAGTTATCTTTGATTCTTTCTTCTTCCTTATTATTAATCTATCACTTACCTATGCTGTATAATAAATTATCCCAATAAGCATTTATCTCTCATGAGTTCAAGTATCAACAGGGAGATACTTCTGGTCTCAGCCGAGGTCATTCATACATTTGTCAATTTTAGGTCAACTGATCTTGGCTAGGCTCTCTCACATGTTTGTGGATTGGTTTTCTCTTACCCATTCTAGAGTAGCTTCAGATGGGAAAAGTAGGCTGTATTGCATGTACTCTCTCATTCTCCAGCAGGCTAGTGTGGGCTTATTCTCATAAAGTTGGTAGAGTTCCAAGAGAGTATATGGAAATAATCAAGTGCTTTTATAAGTCTCTCCTTATGCCAAGCCTTCTAAAACCCTATTGGGCAAAGTAAGTTGTATGACCAATCTCAGAGGTGAAAGAAAAATCATAGGTCAAAGGGAATCGATACAGGAAGGGCAATAATTGGAATCATCAGTGTAATTAATCTGCCATACTACATATTCATGAAGTCATTATACCAATTGATTATTCCTTTTCAACTGTCTTGAGCCTATTTCCTCCTTTTTGGTTCCTTGTCACTATCTTAGTTTTAGCCCATCCTCATCTTTTGTCTAGACTATTGCAATAGGTCCTGTATAGGGTTCAATAATATCCCTACCAAATTTATGTTCACCTAGAACCTTACAATATAGCCTTATTTGGAAATAGGGTCTTTTGTAGATGTAATCAAGTTAATTTATACTAGATTAGAGTGGACTCTAATCCAATGACTGATGTCTTTATAAGAAGGGAGAAATTTGGGCACAGACACAGATAGGAGAATGGCCAAGTGAAGACAGAGCTCTACACAGGAAGAATGCCATATGAAGAGGAGGCAGAGATTGGATTCATGCATCTACAAATGGAGCAAGGCCATGAATTGCTGGCAACCACCAGAAGCTAGGGATAGTCAAGGAAGGATCTTTCCCCAGAACCCTTAAGCAAGAGCACAGTACTGATACTTTAATTTTGGACTTCTACCATCCAGAATAGTGAAAGAATAGTTTTCTATTGTTTTAAACCACCTGTTTGTGATAATTCGTTATGGCAGTCCTAGGAAACTAATACAGCTCTCAACTACTTTCTTTCCCTAAAATTTCAATCTTAGAGTGGATAAGAATTTGTCTTCTACATTTCACAAAATGGAACTTTCCAAAATTTATATCTTTTTATGGGAGTCTTCTGCTTCACTTCCTGAGGGACTTTGGGGGTAAACTCTAATAGCCTCAGCATGTCATGGAAAGATCATAATTGTCTTCTGTAAACCTCTCCAAATGCAACTCTCTTCACTCCCATGGAAACATCCTAAGATGCAGCCATGTCTAAAATTATTGGCAATTTATCACATGCTCTCAACTTCTGATAACTTTTGCAACTCAGCTGTTGATTCTCTTTGATTGTTTAAGATTGTCCAGGAATTTTATGCCTTTCTTGTGGAACTTGATGATTACTTTAATCATTTAATTATTTCTCAAACTCCCACACAGACACTAGGTTTTTTGACAACTAATATTCCTTGGATATAATATGAGTTCAAGAAGCAGTTTTTTTTTAATAGGTACATAAATAGATGGATGGGGTTGCCTGGGAGATAGAGTATAGCTTGGCTTGGCGAAGGAATCAGAAGGTCTTCTTTGGAAACAATCTTTCTAGATTATCTGACTTTTCTCTGCTGTGAGAAAAATTAGGTCATACATTCTCCAATTTTTCTATGTCTCCAAGAAACTTAAATTTATTCTTGCTTCTTAAAGAAGGACTTTTCCCCCTTTTACAACTTTTTAAAATGTTGAAATAAGAATTTTTCAACGGAGTTATACAGTTTTATATTTTTAGATGCTTAGCAGTTAGCCACACAGAGTAGCCATTTTTCTCCCACTAGAATACAAGCTCCACAGAAAGAGGGATTTTATATGTTTGTTCACTGATGTGTTCCCAGCACATAGAACTGTACCTGACACATAATATACACTCAGTAGGTATCTGTAAAATGATAATTTTATTGAGATTGTTTTGACTGCCTTAATGTGATTGACTTGTCAATTTTTTATTTTAAAGGAAGATTTTATTCTGCTTGTAGTATTTTAAGGTTCTTAAAAACTGCTTAGTCTACTTTTTTCATGTTTAATAACTTTCATTGGGCTTTTAAGGTATTGCCTTGTTTTTGACTGTTTTTACTATATAGAGACAATCTCTGGCTTGCCATTTTGTAGACTGTTGGTTGAAGTGGACGTACTATTTTTTCTCTGACAAAATATTTTAAATCATAATAAGTTATTACATTATTTTAAAAAGTAGAATCTGTATTTCAATCATTATTTCCTTTGTTTCTCAAGTGTGGGCATACATGTGTATGTGTATCTGTGTGTGTGTGTTTGTGTGTGGTATGAAGGGACAGACTCATTGAAGCATGGCATATAAATGTGGCAATAATTATTTTATAGTTAACTCAAGTATTTCTTAAATCATCCTGTCACTTTGCAATTTGCTGTGTGTTTAAATTCAGGAACTTAGTCATTTGTGTATACCTGGTCAGCACTTAAAATTAAATGACAGAGCAATTATAAAAGTTTTTCCCAGTAAGAAGTGTGTTAATATGGCCATCAATGAAGTATGGAGTTTCTTGTTTTCTTAATTACTTAATTTATTCTTGTTTTTTTTCTTTGGTCATGTTCTGTTTGAGACTAATACATGCCATTTCATTTTCTCCATGTACTATGTATCTGTAAACTGAATAAGTAGTATTTTCTTAGAACTAAGTTGTAAATAAGTTAACAGTAAGATCAAGCCACTTACAATGCTAGTAATTTGCTTAATTTATTCATAAAATTCATAAGGTCTTTGAGTTTATGTGTAAAGTTTCAGAAACTTGAATGATGGACAATTCTCCAAGATACAAATCACTTCTTGTTCTGCAATAATAAAACCCTGGCTTGATCAGGCAAAATAAATAGAAGAAATTCCACAAACTAGGCCATTTATACAAAATTTATCCCTTGTTAGTTTCTTAGATTCATTCCTGCAGTGCCATCACTTTAGTCACCTAGATCACATGTTACTTCATAAAGGTGGAATGACTGGAGATACCCAAAGGCTTTATTTTGTTCTACCCATCTGTCCATTTTCCCATCCATCCATCCATCCATCCATCCATCCATTCTGCTTGCTAGCTATCTGCAAGTATTTATTTGGTATCTGCTACATGCTAGGCATTGTACTAGAGGCTTCACTACATTTATCTCATATAATCTTTACAAAAACCTTATTACCCAACCATTTTACAGACAAGTAAATTGAGGCTTAGAGTGGTTAAATAATTTGTTCAAAGTTTTAGTTGATCTGGCCTAAAATTCAGATGCTTGACTCCAGACAATATACATAGTTGCCTTTTGGTAATTTTTCTCTGGAATGGAAGAGGTGGAGGAAGGGGAAAAGATAGAGAGGTCAGCAAGTAGTTTGACTGGATCAACTTGTCTTGAATGTTTTTGAGTTAAGAGGCTCAGCATTAGATGCAGTGGCAAAGAATTGCTCATATTATAGTTTACATTATGCCTTTGTAGGAGTTGGAAAAAGGAAATTCTTCTTCCAAGCCAGGGCACACAACTCAGTGAGGAGAGGCTGGCAGTTTGGAATGGAATGGTGGGGTGTGAAACCAGAGGACCAGAAGGTTGAGGAACAAGAAAACGTATGACTACAGCAGAAAGCTGGCAGGAGAGAAAATTGTGATGCCAAATGGGATAATTGAATTTAATTTCTGGAGACATCTATTTGGAGTGCAGGGGTGGCTGAAAGTGAATTGGATATATGGGCTCCTGGCAGTGAAGAGAACAAGGAAAGCAGTCAGGGTGTTGGGTAGTTCATGTGAATGCCGATATCCCTAGTATGACATCAGATCTTAGAGGGGAAGAGGAAATGCAAGAAGGGAGTTAAGATTTTCCAAGAGAAATGGCAGTACTTCCAAGAGAGTGAAAGCTTCAAAGAAGCAGATGCCTGCTCTGCAAGTTAAGGAGAGGTGCATAGTTCTGGAAGTGGCACTGGGAAGTGATCTGACACGGTCTCCACTGGGAAGACAGGGGACATGGTGTTCCGTGAGAAAAGCCAGTTTCCCTATGGGAATGTGAGAAATGTTCAGTCAAGAAGCTGAGGACACAGGAAAATTTATTTACTGTGGATTCCACAGAAGGCACAGCAGAAAGATCTGAGAGGGACTGTGGATCTGTGGAGGTGTAGATCAGGAGCTATAAGTCCAGAGCTGTAACGGGATTCCCTAGGAAAGATGTGAGACGTAAAGATTTTTGCTGATCATAGTTCCCCCATAGTCCTCCCTGGTCTTCTGGATTTGGTGAGAGGAGAGAAGGATCAGGCCTCTTGGGAGAAGTCAGCTCTTCCTAGATTGACCATTTTTTTCTGGGAACTCTAGGTAGAGGTGATCAAGCTGGTCCTCGGTAATCGCTACTCTTACCGGGGGTGGGGGGCATCAAATAAACAGGAATTTATGTATTTAAAAAATGTATTCTTACATGTTTACACTTCAGTTACCATCAAAGTACTCTCTGTTTGATGCAATATACCTATTGAGATACTTTTTCCCCTGCCCAAATCACTTTTTTCAACTCATCAATTTTTATGCCTTTTAGTGCGTCTGCTGCTTTTTGTTTCACCTCTTCCTCATCGGCAAAATGTTTTCCTTTGAGGACTATTTTCATTGGGGAAACAACAACAAAAAAGTTGCTCGGGGCAAGATTGGGTAAATATGGAGGGTGGAACATGAGGGTCATACTATTTTTGGTCAAAAAATGCAGAATACTCAGCCTGGTGTGAGCAAATTCATTGAAAGAGTCTCAAAAAAAAAAAAATTCACTGGAGCTGAATGCAGCCTCTCACAAAACACTAGCTGGTACATTGATGCTGATGGATTCCTAGAATAATTACCTAGTGGAGGAAGCCTGTACTACCAGAAACCTGCCCTCCAAAAAATAATTCTGTTTTTTTTGGTGGGAGGGAGGAGGGGGGATTCCCCTTTGTATTTCTGGTAAAGTGTTTACATTTTGCACTAAGGATTTTCACTTTTTACCTGAAGGTTCTGTGGAAGATAAAGCAAGGTACATGGAAGACAAAGTAGCTAACACCAGCCCTGTTGATTTGTAGGAATGAATTTCAACCGTGGGTGTTATTTCTTAGGAAGGCAAATTAAATCTTAGATTGGACTAGAGACAGAGTCCATGAATTGTTTTTTAATTTTTAAATTTTGTATTTTAAAGATGTGGGGTACCATTCAGAGTTAGGCATAAAAATGTTCATTATGCAGGTACCCTTGATGAGGTATGCTCCCCCTCCCCTGGCAGTTTCCCTCAATTGCCAATCCCTTTCTTATAGTATTATGATAATTGTTCAAGGTCTGCTTATGAGTGAGAACATACGGTACTCTGTTCTTTGTTTCTGTGATAGATCACTGAGTATGATCGACTCTAGAGCCATCCAACTTGCTGCAAAGTCCATATGTTTGTCTTTCTTTATGGCTGTGTAATACTCCATTGTGCATATATACCACATTTTAAAAATCCAGTTCAGTTGGTTCCATGTTTTTACTATTGTGAATAGTGCTGCAATAGACATGGATATGCAGGTATCTTTTTTTGTATAATGATTTGAGTTCCTCTGGGTATATTTCCAATAGGGGAATTGCTGGGTCATATGGAAGAATTTCTATTTCTTTCAGAAATCATCACACTGTCTTCCAAAGAGTTTGCACTAGTTTGCATTCCTACCAGCAGTGTAGAGGCATTCCTTTTTCTCCGCATCTTTGCCAGTATCTGTTGTTTGTTTTTACTAATGATGGCCATTCTTACTGGGGTTAGGTAGTATCTCAATGTGGTTTTGATTTGCATTTCTCTGATGATTCGTGAGGCTGAGCACTTTTTATGTGTCTGTTGGCTGCCCGTATATCTTCTTCTTCTTCTTTTTTTTTTTTTTTAAATATTGAGAGGATATAGAACTCACCTAAAACAGACATGCCTGTTGCAAGTAAAATACATAGACTTTGGGAAATTCACGTTTGGGAAATTCACATATAGGGAAAAGACCTGCATTATTTTTTCTAGCACTTCATTGGCATTCAGTAACATGGCTGGGGTAAATTTGGTCAATTTTTGAATGAAGTCATTAGACAGTGTCTTGAAATCTTAAAAGCTTGAACCACACTTCAAAAACATTTAAGAAAATGTGATGAAAATGCTTACTTAAGAAAAAAAAAAAGAATGAAAAAGTGTATATCGCCAAAAGGAAAAAACCAAACAGTCCCATAGGGAATCTATATATCTTTTTTTGAGAAGTATCTATTCATGTCTTTTGCCCACTTTTGAATGGGACTGTTTGTTTTTTCCTTTTGGCACGTTTGAGTTCTTTGTGGATCCTAGATGTTAGTTAGGCCTTTGTCAGATATACAATTGAGCCTGTGAATTTTTAAAAATGGCACATGACCGCTGAGAAGACAGCCATTCCCCTCCCTGAGTAGGTAGAGGCATTGAGCATGGGTGAGTCAGAGACAATGTGAAGGAGGAGCCTAGAGCTGGTATTAAAATACAGAGAGGAAGAGCCAGGGGTTAAGTGAAAGTGTTTGCCGGGGAGTTTCTTCCTGAGTAGTCTGAGCTGAGGGTAACTTGTGGAGGGGCTGTGCAGCCAGTTCTGTTGATTGAATGTAGACTAAATGGGAAAAATAGCTTTTCTTAGACACCCATGTCTTATCCACAAATATTTTTGTTACTCTGAGATTATAGAGGACAAGGCATATGGGCATTCAGTTGTTGTCTTGGGTCACCTAATAGATAAAGGGAAAAAAGGCATTGCATCAGAAGGGTGTGTGTGTGTTCTACCACTCAGGGAGAAAACGCCATGAGATGCCTGGGAATATTGGGAAAGGCAGATGTCACATGGGTGATATAAGCCAAATAAGATGGTTGGCAACCAGACTGTGAACCTAGTCCATGGGTCTGAACTTTATGCCTGTGCTTGATAAAGGTATCAGATGACAAAAGTGCAATTGCTTATGTGCCTATGGAATCAGCAGGACTCTGGGTCTCAGAAACCCAGAAACAGAGCACGGAACAACTTCCTAATAATCTCAGCAATGATTTAGTAACTTACCTCCAAAAACCCAGAGAGCTACTTATGCTAATTACCTCTTCTTATGAACTCCTTGGACACCCCTACATTCTCAACTCACCTCTGATATGAAGAGAGAGAGAAAAGTATTGTTATGGACATGTGAAAATCTGTTGAGGTCTTTGTGAAGTAATTTAATAAGTCAATGGCGAGATTTAAATAAAACATTTCTCTTCCAGGACATGGAAGAGATTATGGATAATATCAAACTTTTACAAAGAAGATTTGAAAAGCAAGATTGTATAAGAAAATAATTTTAACTCTTTCCTAAGAAAGCTTGGAGATAGTTTTTAAACTATGGAAACGAGAGTACTTCTGGAAATGAAGAGTATGAACATTTTTCTTTGAAAATTTGAAGAAAGTTTTGTTATATTTAAATACTCTTCTTCAACATTTATCATAAACTTTTACAAGAAATGACTGTCTTAATGATTTGTGCAGCAATAAGAACAATTATTATTAATCAATATTTATTAGTTGATCTAACTGAATTAAAGGCAAGTATAGTGATACATTTAATTAAATAAAGCAGATCATATATGGCTGTGCCTAGTATTATAGAAATACCAAAAACACATAAGACAATTTTGAAGGAAATATATTATTTAGTTCTCATGTTAAAATTATATTTCTCTTTTAAACACATGGACATAGAGCGTGGGATGATAAACACTGATGAATTGAAAGAGTGGGAGTGTGTGGAAGGGAGATGGATGGTGAGAAATTACTTAATGGGTACAATGTACACTATTTGGGTGATGGTTACACTGAAAGCCCAGACTTGACCACTATGCAATATATCCATGTAACAAAATGGCACTTGTATCCCTTACATTATACAAATAAAAATAATTGTATTTTTCTGTTCTTGTGTGTTTGTAATGTTACAACATACTCTTAAGACTCACCAAAATAGAAGAACTCAGACTGAAATGCTTCTAGTAGCTTTGATACACATTGTGAGGCTTTCAAACTATTCACATTTTTAAAATCCAGTTCAGTTTCGATGGGCAGCACAGTTGGTTCCGTGCTTTTGCTATCGTGAATAGTGCTGCAATACACATGCATGTGCTGGTATCTTTTTCTATAGAATGATTTGAGTTCCTCTGGGTATATTCCCAATAGGAGAATTGCTGGGTCATATGGTAGGTCAACTTCTAGTTCTTTCAGAAATCATCACACTGTCTTCCAAAGAGGTTGCACTCCCACCAGCAGTGTAGAGACTTGCCTTTTTCTTCGCTTCTTTAACAGCTTCTGCTGTTGTTTGCTCTTACTGGGGTTAGGTGGTATCTCAATGTGGTTTTGATTTGCATTTCTCTGATGATTAGTGAGGCTGAGCAGGGGTGGGATAGTGGGCAGAGCAGAGCTCACTGGAAAAGCAAAGTAGAACCTGCTTAAAGTGATGATGTCATGTATTTTTACATCTCCTATTAGAATACAGACAAATCTAGTTTTACTGTACTTTGTAGATACTGTATGTTTTTTTGTTTTTGTTTTTTTTACAAATTGAAGGTTTATGGCAACCCTGAGTTGAACAAGCTATTTTTCCAACAGCACGTGCTTACTTCATGTTTCTGTGTCACATTTTTGTAACTCTCACAATATTTAAACATTTTCATTATTATTATATTTTTATTGTGACTTATGATCAGCGATCTTTGAATTACTATTATAATTGTTTTGGGGCACCAAGAACTGTGCTTATATAAGGCAGGGAGCTTAATTGACAAATGTTGTGTATGTTCTGACTGCTCCACTGACCAGCCTGTCCCCTGTCTCTCTCTCTCTCTCTCTTTCTCTCTCTTTCCTTGGGTCTCCCTATTTTCCTGAGACATGAAAATACTGAAACTAGGCAAACTGTAACCCTACAATGGTCTTTAAGTGTTCAAGTGAAAGGAAGAGTCGTATGTTTTCTCACTTTAACAAAACACTAGACATGATTATGTTTAGTGAAGAAGGCATGTCAAAGGCCAAGATCAGCTGAAAGCTAGATCTCTTGAGCCAAACGATCAGCCAAGTTGTGAATGTAGAGGAAAAGCTCCTGAAAGAAGTTAAAAGTGCTGTTCCAGTGAACACATGCATGATAAGTAAGTGAAACAGCCTTATTGCCGATACAGAGGAAATTTTAGTGGTCTGGATAGAAGATCAAACCAGGCACAACATTTCCTTAAGCCAAAACCTAATCCAGAGCATGGTTCTAACTCGCTTCAATTTTATGAAGGTCGAGAGAAAGAAAGGAAGCTGTAGCTGTTGTTTGAAGCTAGCAGAGTTTGGTTTTTGAGGTTTGAGGAAAGAATCTGTCTTTATAACATAAAAATGTGAAATGAAACAGCCAGTGCTGATGGAGAAGCTGCAACAAGTTATTCAGAAGATCTAGCTAAGATCACTGATAAAGGTGGCTACACAGCTTTCTATTGGAAAAAGATGCCATCTAGGACTTTCATAGCTACAGAGAAGAGTCAATGCCTGACTTCAAAGGACAGGCTGACTCTCTTGTTGGTGGCTAATGCAGCTGGTGACTTTAAGTGGAAACCAATGCTCATTTACTATTCTGAAAATCCTAGGACCTTTAAGAATTATGCCAAATCTCCTCTGCCTGTGCTCTATAAATGGAAAAACAAAGCCTGGATGACAGCACGTCTGCTTACAGCATGGTTTACTGAATATTTCAAGTCCATTGTTGAGATTTACTACTCGAAACAAAAAGATTCTTTTCAGCTTATTGACAATGCATCTGGCCACCCAACAGTTCTGATGAAGATGTACAAGGAGATTGTTTTCATGCCTGCTAAGGTAACATCCACTCTGCGACCCATGGATCAAGGAGTAATTTCATATTTCAAGTCTGATTACTTAAGAAATACATTTCATAATGTTTTAGCTGTCATAGATAAGGAGTCCTCTGATGGATCTGGACACAGTAAGTTTGAAAACCTTCTGAAAAGGATTCACCATTCTAGATGTCATTAAGAACATTTGCAATTCATGGGAAGAGGTCAAAACGTCCACATTAAGAGGAGTTGGGAAGAAGTTGATTCCAACACTCATAGATGACTGTGAGTAACTGTAGGTAAGGCGAAAATAGTGAGAGAACTACAATTAGCAGAGAAACGTGAAGATGTGACTGAATTGCGGCAATCTCATGATAAAACTTAAGCAGATGAGGAGTTGCTTCTTATGGATGAGCAAAGAAAGGGGTTTTTTGAGATTAAAATCTACTCCTGATGAAGATGATGTGAACATTGTTAAAATGATAACAGAGTAGAATATTTCATAAACGTAGCTGATAAAGCAGCATTGGGTTGAAAGGATTGACTTCAATTTTGAAATACATTCTATGGTGTGTAAAATGCTACCAAATAGCATCACATGTGACAGAGAAATCCTTTGTGAAACAAAGAGTCAATAGATGCCGCAAACTCTTTGCTGTCTTGTTAAAAAAAATTGCCACAGATACATCAACCTTCAGCACCCACCAGCCTAAACAGTCATCAGCCATCAACGTTGACGCAAGAGTCTCTACCAGCAAAAAGATGAAAACTTGCCGAAGACTCAGGTGATTATTAACATTTTTTAGCAATTAAGTGTTTTTAAATTAATGTATGTACCTTCTTTTCTAGACATAATGCTACTGATCACTTGATAGATCACGAGTATAGTGTAAACAAAACTTTTATATGTATTGGGAAACCAAAAGAAATTGTGTGACTTGCTTTATTGCACTATTTGCTTTATTGAGGTGGTCCAGAGCTGAATCAATGATATCTCTGAGGTATGCATATATTAGAAATAGGGTTGGCTCAGGCCCATAAAAACCAACTAGGATTTTACCTTTTCTTAATCTTTTCAGGCTGACCATTCAAGAAGTGAAGGATCACTCAAATAATGCATGCTAAGGCAAGAGCAATTTGAACCTCTACTTAAATTCATTTCTATAGTCTGAGACAAGAATTTGCTAAATAGGATCATCTACCTTCCTCTCTGTTTACTTATTCTTGAATTGTCAGTATAAGAGAGCAGAGTTCATCATAGTTCTTAATTCATGTTGTAGTATCTACATTGGTCTATGTGGACCCCTTCCCTTATAACATTTATTTATTTATTCTTTTTTTATATCCATTCCTCACCATGGCAATGAATCTAATGCATTTCCTTTATTTATGTGTGTTCTTTAAAATGTGCATTTTTGTTGATGTGCATGCATATTTAATTTATATAAATTGTGTCTTATGTTGGGTTCGCTGTAAGCACAGTCTGAGATAGGAATTCTGGTCCAAATGATTTACTGGGGAAGCATTCTCGAAGAAGAGGAATGAGGTTAGGTTAGAAACGAGAACTAAGTAAGGATAAGTCCTTGAGACTAACTTCAGTCTGGTTCCACTATAAAGCACTGGAACACAAATTGTACTAGAGTCGGCCCTCCTTCAAGTGAGGTGACTGGCATCATTATATACTCTATCAGTCAGTCACTCGTTGTGAGGTCCCTCTACTCCTGGATGTGGGACCAGCACTAGTTCTCAAAGTCAGGAGACTCCCAGGAGGAGGCATTCATGAACCATTCGCAGCCAACACTCAACACAACAGCCAGAAGATATTCCCGTCAGAAAGGGAATCCAGGCTAGTTCTCAGTGGTGTCACTACAGAACTCTCTTGCATCACTCAGAAACAATTTTTTTTTCACATTAATTTAATTCCTCCAGGAAGAGCTTCTCCAGTGTTCCATTGAGTCACATCCTCTGAAACCTTGCAAGAGTAGCATTAGTGAGACATCAGCCCCTGATGCTGTAGTGGATCCCAAGGTTGTAACCAATCTACTCATCTTTGCCCTTCACCACTAATTGTAGATTCCTTCCCCTTTGTTAATATTGTTACTGAGCTAGCTTTACATTGAATGGGATCCTTCTGCTAGTGGAAACCTCTCTGTACTGGGAGCAAAGACCTCTAGTCCCCTGGTGCATTAAATTGTAGGGACAAGAAGGCACAAATCCTCCCAAATGGGTCAGTGGGAGTGATGGTGAGCAGTGCCACTCTACTCCCACCTTTGGTTTCTGGGCCCATGTATTTTACCAGTTGAGGACAATGCCATGTAATGTGTCTGTGTGGGATGGGATCTTGACAGAATATCTCATCCTCCCAGGGTGTCATATTCAAGTTGGCACCTCAGCTATGCCTTCAGCAGACAGTTTTCTTGTTTGCTCAGACTAGTAGCTTCTGAAAAGTGTGGCATGTGATAAGATCCCTGGATCACATGGTCATTTATTCATCACAGCATTTTCTTTGCTTTAAGGAGGTTCTCCTCATTTAAGACATTGCTGTGTGAGACCCTATGAAGGTAGTGCAGATACTCCATAAAGCCTAAGTTGTGCTGGTCAAGGAACTGCAGGCAGAAGGAGCAACCTATACCTCTAATACGTGCTACTTGTGGTCAGCATGAAGCCAAGGTGGAAGGGGCTCAATGTAGTCACCTTGCCACCAAGTGTCTGGATGTTCCCAGTAAGGATGGCGCCCATCTGGGGAGTTCAGCACTGATCTCTGCTGCTGGCAGGTCAGTGGTGGCAGCAACTAGATTGGCATTGGTGAGAATGAGCTTACGGTGTCACCACACACCACCTCCAACTCTACCATCATGGCAGCTCTGCTTATGAGGTCATTATGCAAACACTAGGATAGCCAAGAACAGAGGCTGGCTGCATCTACTGAGACTCCTTGGTGTGTCTTGCAGTGGACATTGTTTGCTAGTTATTAATGCATAATAAAAATATCTTCACACTTTATGCTCACTCTCATAGATGCATCCTATTTGTCTTCCCCAGGCATCTCTGGCTTTTCAGTCTCATTTCTTTTGGGCAGTTGGCTGAACGATTCCACATTGTTAATAAGTCTGTGTGTATCCTTACTTTTGGCTACTCTGTCTCCAAACAAAGCGGAAACCCAGGTGCACCACTTGAAGCTCTGCCCATTGGAAGGATTTTACCTCACCACTGTCCTTAGCAGCACCAGTCCTGCTATAGTGCAGCACCAGTCCACATTTGCCTTGCACCTACTTACCAAGCTGATCTATTAGTGAACTGAGCTCAGGCCTTTTCCTTCCTCATCTGCTGGTCATAGGCATGAGTTTAAGAAGTGATGTCAGTGCAACTGACAGTGCAGTGGTAGGTGACATAAGGTATGGATACCTGTTGCTACAGCTGACCTTTGCTCTCTAAACTTGATCAAGCTCAAATCCAGTGGTACCACTTCCATTTGATAATGGATTGTTATTGCTTTCCAAACCTTAAGACTTTATTGGTCTGACAAAACACAGCTTCTGAGAGGCAGTTTTGGCTTCATGGTCACTTGACATCTTATGACCATATGCTCAGTCTCTACCAGGGCCCTGAAGCAGACCAGGATCAGTTTTGTGAATGATATATTTTTCTCTGTCACAAGTGGCCTGACCTTGCTCTGGAACCTTAGGGACCTTTGCTGTAACCTTCCCAGCATGCTGAAGTCTTTCCACCATATCTTTCTTTATGACTGCTTAGATCTGCTGCAAAGTTCTGTGTTGCTGTCAGCCTCACTCAAAGCAAATAGCCTTCTATGAAGGAATATGCTGCTTCTAAAACCCAAAGAAACCCACCAGACATTGTGCTTTTTTCCTTAGTAGTAGGTGATATTTTTTACTTTGAAAGGGATATTCCAGCATACCTCAGACCACTGTGCCCCTAAAAAGTTTACTCATGTTGAAAGTCCCTGATCATTATAGAATGTGCCTCTCATCCTCTAAAGCTTATGTCTTACCTCCAGAATACTTGCTACTCTTGTCTATCAGGTCTGAGTAACACGATTCATCAACATAGTGGACCAAAACGTTATTCTGCAGGATGATCAGATCAAACATGTCTCTTTGGACTGTATTGTGGCAGAGCAAGATAATTAACATAGATCTAGGGCAAAACCATGAATCTGCACAACTGTCCATTCCAAATGTATACAAACTACCTTTGATCTCCTTTTATGATAGGTGTGGGAAATGCATTTGGCATATCAATAGCTAGATATCACATACTTGAGGCTGTGCTAATCTCTCCCAGTAAAGATACCATATTCAGCACACAGTTGCAACTGTAGCTACAACTTGGTTAGATTTGTGATCATCCACTGTCACTCCCCACAAAATATCTAATTTTCTCCAAGACCAGATGGGCGAATTAAATGCTAATATTATGGGATGCAATCCTGGTATATTTTAAATCCCTGAAGATGGAATTAATCTCTACCATTCTTCTGGGTTTTGATTAACTATCTTGGTGGACTAGAAAGGTAATTTCAGAGGCTTCCAGTGGTGCCTTTTTTTTTTTTGAGTTGGAGTCTCACTCTTACCCAGGCTGGAGTGCAGTGGCATGCTCATGGCCACCCCGGTGTCGACTTGTTGGGCTCCAGTGATCCTTCCGCATCAGCCTTCCAAGTAGTTGGAACTACAGGCGCACGCTACCATGCCTGACTAATTTTTGATTTTTATTGTAGAGACAACGTCTTGCCAAGTTGCCCGAGCTGGTCTCAAACCCATAGGCTCAGGCAATCCACTTGCCTCGGCCTCCCAAGGTGCTGGGATTATAGGCTGAGCCACTGAGCCCGGCCCCAATGGTGTCTCTTACTATAATAGCTCTGATTCTATAGGTAAAAAAACCAATGTAAGCACTCTGCATATGTGTAGTATATCTATTACAATGATTTATTTGAGAAGAGATGAAATTAGTACAAGATGAATCCTTGGACTCTGTGAGACAGACAAGGACCAAAATTTAATTAAATATTATTATCTGATACTCATATGTCTCTGCTTTAACAGAGGGGCCATCATGGCATTTTAGGTGCCTGAGTCAGCATTAACTTGGATTCTGCTCACCAGAATATCACCTTTTCTCAGTGTATAGTTGCCTAAATAAATGGTTATAGGTCTCTTTGGGGAAGAACTTAGAGAATCACTGCTATAATTATTGACCATAATGTTGCCGGGTTCTTTCTTATGGGACCTTGGCCTCTCTTTTAGTCAATAAGTTTTATGTCTGAGAATTAATTATCTAATTCATGTAAATGCTCTAAAGGTTATTTTTCCAAGTTAAAACAATAATTGGACAGTAGCCAGCATGTGTTGACAAATATGAAAACTAGAAATAAAGTACTTTCTAGAGGCAAAATCAGTTTCTGAGGTAGTATATGGGCACAGTCATTCCTGCCTTCAAGGAGTTCATAATCCAATTACAGAATCAATATCTATACCCATGGTAAGGTTACTGAAATCTGTTAAGTATATTACTCATTTCAGTTTATAATGAAAGAATTTTCTGGAACTTCCTGATAGCTGAATATATGGAGTTTCCTGGAGGGTGGAACACCCGGGGAGAGCATGGGAGCTCCTCACTCCTTCTCCCATAACTTACCCTATGCATCTCTTCATCTTTATTCTTTGTAATATCCTTTATCATAAACTGGTAAATGTTAAAAAAAAAAAAAAGAATTTTCAGAATATTTTTCAGCTCACCCAACAGTGTCATGGTCAGAAAGATTTAGAAGCCTGTTTGTGCAAGATTAATGCTATTCCTAGCACTATAGTCCACCTATGAAGCTAGAATTATCTGCAGATTCAACTCCTCTGATAAAAATGTAAATTATTTACTCTTTGAATTGAGAACTCGAATTAGAAGAGCCATATATAATCACTTTCTAAGAATTGGAATAAATGCAAAATGCATACAACTGCTGAAGTTGAGTGGAATGAGGAAATAAGAAATAATCTTCTTCTGTTATCAAGTAAATATTATACCATCAGCAAGGAAAATCCTGTGGAAATATAAACTACATATTCTCTGTAGATTAGGTGCATGCTTCTCCAATATTAGTCATATCTCTTTTGGTTCTCGGGAGATTCTGTTTCCAGGGAAATATCTAGAGGAATCTATAGGAGGTAATTTTCATTTGGCACAAATGATGCACCAGGGATTTCTTAAATCTAAACTTAAATAGACTAAATTTACTTTTATTTACAGTGTCTTTAAATAACTTTCTTTAAAGTCATCATTCTCTTAAATAAAGTTTCTTGACGCACCTCAAGTGCCTTAATTATAAAAAGCCAAGTAAAATGCTTTCAAGTAAAAAAAGTTTTCTTAGTTCCTATGATCTTTTTGTAAAAAAGAAACCTGATATTTGCAATGTGCTCCTTTTTTTTGTTTTTATGGCTTTCATAATTGATTAGATACCTTATTAGTATTTATGTAACAAATATAAATATATATATATAGATATAGTAAGTTTCCCATTGTAATGAGAAGCATTTGAAAGAGTGTTCCATGTTTCCATCTTCAAATTTACACACACTAAAAAAAAACAAAACCAAAAAACCAAAAACATGGTTTAACTAAATAAACCTTCAGCTACAAAATCAGTATTAAAAAATATATATAATGACTAAAAACATTGTCTTTAAATACTATCAAGAAAAGAGAGTTAAAAATGTTCTAGCAATATAGAAATAACTGTAAGGAATGGAAAAAAAAATTTGCCAACTGTATGTCTGAAAAAGGCCTAACACCTAGGATCTACAAGGAACTCAAACATGTCAAAAAAGACAAAAGCAAACAGCCCCATTACTAAGTAGGCAAAAGATATGAATAGTCACTTCTCAAAAGAAGACATATAATCAGACAACAGAAACATGAAAAAATGCTCAGCTTCACTAGTTATCAAAGAAATGTAAATTAAAACTACACTGAGATACCACTTAACTCCAATCAGGATGGCCATCATCAAAACTCACAAAACAACAGATCCTCGAAAGTATGTGGTGAAAAGAGAACACTTCTACAGTGTTGGTGAGAGTGTAAACTAGTATAGCCTCTGTGGAAAACAGTATGGCAATTCCTAAAAGATCTAAAAATTGACTTCCCATATGATCCTGCAATTCCTCTACTGGGAATATGCTCGGAGGAGCTCAAATCACTCTATGAAAAAGATACCTGTTCATATCTTTTGCCCACTCTGAAATGGGGTTATTTGTTTTTTTTTTCCAGCACATTTGAGTTCCTTGTAGAGTCTATAATACTGAGTGATCTTTCACAGCAACAAAGATCAGAGTATCACATGTTCTCACTCATAAGTGAACCTTGAACATCTATCGTAATACTATAAGAAAAGGATCGACAGTGGTGGGAATCTATGCGGGGGGGACAGGGAGGGCAAGGGTGGTGGGATTAATGGTAGTCAATATCTGTCTGGGTATGGGGGGACACCCCTTATCAACAAGGGTGCCTGAACAATGCATATTTGCATACCTAACCCTTAACGGTACCCCACAATTTTAAAATAAAAAATATGTTAAAAAAGAAAAAGATATCTGCACACGCATGTTTATTGCAGCATTGCTCACAATAGCAAAAACATGGAACCAACCGTACTGCCCATTGAAAGAGGACTGGATAAAAACATGTGGTACTTATACATGATGGAATATCACACAGCCATGAAGAAGGACAAAATTATGAACTTCACAGCAAATTGGAAAGACTTGCAGTCTATAATACTGAAAGATCTATCACAGAAACAAAGAACTGAGTATCACATGTTCTCACTCATAAGTGGACCTTGAACAATTATTGTAATACTATAGGAAAAGGATTGGCAGTAGTGGGTAACTGCCCAGAGGGAGGGGAGAGTGGGACTGGCAGTAG
>CAUYQG010193697.1:0-16043 GCA_963574415.1 Tarsius wallacei
CTTGCTCTCTCCCTCTGTCTCTCCCTCCCTTCTTCTCTCTTTCTATCTCTGTCTCTCTCTTCCCCGCCCTTCCTTCCTCCCTCCCTCCTTCTCGCCCTCCCTCATCTCTTTCTGTCCTCCCCCCTTCTATTCCCCTCCCTCTCTCCCTCTGTTTCTATCTACCCCTCTGTCCCTCTCTCTCCCCCTCCCTCCCTCTCTTCCTCCCTCCCTCTCTCTAATGTCCTCTCTCCCTCTCCCTCTATGCCGCTGTTTTCTCTGGAGACCCTTGTTAGCTAGTACAGTTCCTATGACTAAGCTGGGTGGGAGGTGGGAGGGGAGACCCTCTTTCGCTGTTAGAATAATAAGACAAACAATTGCTGCTGCTTCTTGGTGCTGGCTGGTTGCTGGTCACCGGGCGAAGAGTCACCATTGACTCACTAAGGACTTCCAAACGAGACGCTGCTGTATGACACCATGCATGCATTCACAACTGTACGGTTTTTTCTAGATGACTCTCCCTAGGGATTGGGACTATTATAGTCCCACCAATAACAGATGTAATCCAGTGGGTGAAAATGTCACTTCATTGTCTTTTACTTATTGTGTGAAAAATCACATACATAACATTTACCATCCTCAATAAGAGTTCAGTGTTTTAATATGTTTACAGTGTTGTGAAACTGATCTCCAGAACATTCTCATCTTGCAAATCTGAAACTCTATACCTATGAAACAACTCAGGCTTCCCCCCTGCCCTTAGCTCCTCTGGTATCCCCCATTCTGATTTCTGTTCCTATGAGTTTGACTATGCTAGGCCCTCATATAAACAGAATCATACATTAGCAGAATGTCCTCAAGGTTCGTCCGTGCTGTGGCAAGTGTCAGAACTTCCTTTCTAAGGCTGAGTGATATTAAACTGTATATGCTTACCACACATTACTTATCCATTCACCCGTCAGGGGACGCCCTGGGTGCTTCTGCCTCTTGGCTGTTGTGAATACGAGCTATTGTCGTATTACCCTTGAAGTCCTGAATGTCATAAAAATGTCTTTCTTTCAATATTCCTTTATCTTCTGGTAAAGAAAAGAGTCACTGGGGGCCAGATCAGGTCAGTCGGGAGGGTATCCCAAGACTTGGCTCCAAGGTAAGTGCACAGTGGCAAGTTCTCAAACTGAATTGTCAGACCTCAACAAATAACAATAGCTCTGATGGCCATTTTAGAAAAAAGCTCCAAAATTGCTTTGACGGGTAGACCAGGAACTGGTGTTGGTGCATAGCTTCTCAAGGGGAGTACTTCGAAGGTGATCATAGTGATATTCAGCAATGAGGTATGGAGCACCTTTTCTAGGATGGTTCACGAAACCTAATTGTCAGACCTCATACATATCCAGCAATGAGTGTCTATGGGATTGTAGTTTTCACTGACATTTCCTCAAGGCTCCCAGTGAGGTTGGGCCCTTTTAATACCCTTATTGGCCAGTCCTCACGATTTTTAACATCACAGCTGTGCGTGACATCACTGCATCTGCGTAGGTCTGGCCGTAACATCACCTGCCCCTTGGCTACGGAGATGGTGTCTGGCACATGCTAGCACAGGGTCTGGCCCCTAGAAGGAACTCAGTAAAAGACCCATATGTATGTCTGCTGAGTGAATATATGACTGCTGAATAAGTGAATGAGAGGACTAGCACAGGAGACAGCGGAAGGCCCTCATCCCCCACAAAGGGCAATTTCATTTTCCATCATCACTGAGTCACAAAGAGAACAGGACAGGGAGTGTTTGGACAGGGGTCTGGCAGGAGGCTTTGAAACAAACATTACAAAGGAGACAATGCTGTGGAGAGGAGGGGGCTTCCTGTGGACGGTCACCTGCCGGGCGACAGAACACCCCAGAGCCAGCTCATGCCGGGCCGACTCCAGGCGCCCACAGGCCTTGAGCAGGCTACCTGGGGGATTCCTGGCATCCTGTTTTGCAGAGGGCTGTTTGCCAGACAGCCCCTGCAGTTTCTCAAGCAGCGGTCATGTTGGGGAAATGCCCACTGTGGTGCCTGGTCCCTGAGCGTACCATCAGTGCAGAGCTCTTTGCCCCAAAGGCAGAGAGTAAGCTCTCATCTCAAGGGACAACAAGCTGGACCCTTCCATCCTGGGTTAGGGTAGGGAGGGGCATCAGTTGGTGTGCAAACGAGCAAAGCTAAGCTAACAATGGCTTGAACTGCTATGCTCAAGGATTTAGGACCTCGTAAGAGCTAGAACTTTCCCAGGCAAAGACCACATCAGTCTCCCTCCAACAACCTGTCAGCAGCGGAAGAGTCAAGAGACAGTGAACCTGATCTCAGAATTCAGTCCCCTCCTCAGCAGCAAACATTCACTGCCACCCCCCAATCATCTGTTTCCCCATCCACTTTCCAGCAGACAAATGGACCTCTCCAATAAAGAATACATTTCCCAGACTCCCTTGCAACTAATGGTGGTCATGTGACCAAGTGTTGCCAATGGAACTTGAGTGGCAGAGAAAGTGATACACAACTTCTGGGCAAGACACCTTCAAGGGAGGGGACATGCCAGGGCAACGGCCCAAATATTGAGCAACCAGTACAATACAGGCACTGAGAAATCAGAACACACACTGACCACAAACAGCCCCTCGGCCATGCCCATGAGCGCCAACCTCATCATCAGTCCTGGATGTGCCCTCCCCTTGGCCAGAAAGTGGAATTGGAGCGATTCATGCAGGTGAAGGCAGCAGCTTATGGTTGGCGGATGAACCAGAAAGGCAGAAAGTCTGAATCTCGGGCACAAGGCATTGCCGTATCAGCCCTACATGCTGCCACCTGGAACGCTTTGTACTAGCAAGACTTTTTTGCCTCCGATCAGACCCATGTCATGCTGGCTCTGTATTGTCACAGCCAGACCTATGCTCTCCTAACACGTCTCCCATTCTCCTTCCCTTCTTCACGCTCTGGTTTTGCTTTTCAGGCAGGTGAGGTGGGACTATCTCCTACACAACATCTATCCTCTCAGTGCAGTGGAGGGGCCTTGGACAGCTACTGCTGCACGTAGTAGGCTGAATGGTAGCCTTCACCGAGAAAGAGATATCCACATCCTAACACTGAAATCTGAGAAGGAGGCATTCTTTGGAAAAGAGGTCTTGGTAGATATAATTAGTTAGGCATCTCAAGATGAGATCATCCTGGTTTGGCATCTTTATAAGAGACAGAAGAGGAAAGGACTCAGAGACAGAGAAGATTATGTCAAAACAGAGGATTCAGCCGGGTACCGTGGCTCACACTTATAATTCCAACATTTTGGGAGGCTGAGGCAGGAGGATCACTCGAGCCCAGGATTTTGAGACCAGCCTGAATAACATAGTGAGACATCATCTCTACAAAAAAATAAAAAAATTATCGGGGTGTGGTGGGCATGCCTGTAGTCCCAATTATCCAGAAGCCTGAAGCAGAAGGATGACCTGAGCCTGAGAGGTCAAGGCTATGATGAGCCATGGTTATGACGCTGCATTCCAGCCTGGGCAACAGAGTGAGACCCTGACTCAAACAAAACAACAACAACAGAAATAAATAATAATAAACAAAAAACAGGATTGAAGTGATACTGCCACAAGTCAAGGAATTCCCAAAGCCACCAGGAGCTAGGAGAGGCAGCAAGGACCCTGGAGCCCTTGGAGGGAGCAGGGCCCTGTGACACTTGGATTTCAGCCTTCTTGCCTCAGAACTGTGAGAGAGTAACTTTCTGTTATTTTTTTGTTATTTTAAGCCACTGAGTTGGTGATCACTTCCTTTGCCTGTGTCGTGACACTCACTCATGGGGGCTACCACTTTTCTCAGCCACCCAGGAAGTGTCTGTCTCCTTCCTGCGGAGGACAGTGTAGTTCTATGCAGGAAGCAGGGGATGGGTGACCAGGGCAGTGGCTACAAGTTTTCTGACATATTGCCACCGCCCACCCTAGTGGGCTCAGGCCTGAGAACACTGGCCACACCCCACCGAGCCGAGTCTCCCTCCTTCAGCCATCCCTTCTTACAGGAGCCATGGCAAGTATAACCAGGCAGTTCTCAGTGTGTGGCTTAGGGGATGCTCTATGACCTGCTTCTGGGGTGTCACTTCCAGCTATGATAAGGGCGAGTGGTTAGAAGGAAGGACGCCCAAAGGCTCAACCGTGGAGAGGCAGCCTCCAATGGCCTGTTTTGAAATCAAAAGCTTCTCCCTGCATTCCGACCATAGCGCCCTAATCCTTTCTAGGCAGAGCCTCTCAGGGAAGCAAAAGGGAGTCAGACATCAAAGCATGGTCCAGCATGGAGCACGCACGGCTGCTGTGACAGAGATGTGACCGCAGGACTCAGCCGAGCGGTACCCTCACATTCCACGCACACACACGAGCACCAGAGCCTGAGGGAGACATTCAGGGCTAGGCACATGGCAGAGCCTTCAGGTCGGGCCCCTCCTCTGCTGCCCTCCTGTTCTTGTGGGCTGAGGTGGGGCAGGACTCCCTGGCCTTTGTGGGGGACTTCACGCCTGTCACCTGGTTTCTGGAACCTCTGTCTAAGACCCAGAGGGTGAGACCCTGTGCACCCAGCATCCTGGGCCTGCGGCTCTTGACTCCTGACAATTAGAAGCCCCCTTGGGAAGTCCTTAAACTTCCCCGCCCCCACCAGGCCTGCCCACAGTCTGGGACGAAAGAATCAGGGCTACCTTGCTCTCAACCCACCTGTTGTGGTATGACCTGGGCCAGGTGCACCCATCTGCCTCATGGTGAAATGTTCTTGTTGAGGGTGGGTGATGTGCACTGTGCCTGGCGCTCGGCTTGTGGATTTAAGTGTCAGAGGCTTGGGTCAAGGTCCAACACTCCCGGTCCTCCGTTGGCAGCACGGGTTGGGTCCTCGAGGAGACAGAACCACCGGGACTTACTTCAGAGCTGGTGCTATGCTATGTGCTGGGGGGGGACAGCCTCTGGGAATAAGACAGGACATTCCTGCCCTCAGGACACAACTCTCAGAGGGGACGTGGGACACTGAACAAGTCACATAATTCTAAAGAGAGACAAGTACAGTATCATGAAGAAAATAAAGGGTGTGGGGGGGGTGGTGGTTGATGGGGAGGAAGGTGGCTTGCAGGCAGGACGGCCCCTCTGAAGAGGAGGCATGTGAGCTGAAACCAGGAGGGTGGCAAGGAGAAAAGGGGACAGCTGAGGACAGGCGGAGACAGAGCCAAGGGAAAGGCCCCAGGGCAGCCCTCTCTCCACCCCCTCACCCTTCAGGGGACAGCAGAGCTCTGGAGTTCCAGTCTTGTGAGTGCTGCTGTGGGAAGGTGACTTCGCTGCTCTGTGTCTCAGCTTCCCCTATAGATTGGGGATGATGATGATGATGGTAGTCTGGCTTCCTAGAACCGTGAGGGGATTTGATAGCTGAGCACCCAGACAACACAGAGCACAGTATTCCGGAGCAATCTGGAATCCTGGGAAGACCGGGGAATTCTCAAAGGCATGGGTGCTGTTTGCTCCCCACAGAAGGGCTGGCGGCTGTCCCGCAACTCAGGGACGGTGGGGTCTCAGCAGTGGCATCCAACCTTGGAGAGCTGCCCAGGGGAGGCCAAGCTGCCCTTAGCCTAGCTCGCTCCAGTAGCAGTTGGCAGGGAGCCGATCCTGTGGCCCATGCCCCATGCCTGGAGAGTCTTTCTCGGAAAGGCTCCCCCTACCATTCCTCCAGAGGAGTAGAACCCCAGAGCCCACAGACGCACACACACCACACACATCCCTGTTGACACCCGGCTCGCCTCCATGCCTGCAGGGGTGGTTGATCACTTGAGTGCACTGAACCCTTTCTGTTTGTTTCAAGGGGAAAAAATGGCTCTGTTTGGTTTAGCCACATTGTGTGTTTCTGAAAAGAATGAAATAATTAAAACAAGAGGTCTTGAATTTTTATCTTCATCAGCACTTAAAGTGTATGGATACAACTGTATCCTTTTTTTTAACCAACACAATTTAATGAATTCTATTCATTGCTTACTGAGTTATAATGTCATATCTTTTATTTAACAAAATGCACATATATTCCTATACATGAATAATTAAATATCTGAACCTGCATTTGCTTCCTAGGGCTGCCCTGCAGATGGCCACCAGCAGAGGCTTAGAACAGCAGAGAGGTATTCACTCACCGTTTTAGGGGCCAGAGGTCCAAGAGCTGTCAGCAGGCCAGTTCCTTCCAGAGGCTCTGAGGGGATCACGCTCCACGCCTCTCCACCTCCTGGTGTGGCCAACACTCGTGGCATGCCTTTGCGTAGGCCTATCCTTCCCGCTTCTGCCTGTGGCGTCATGTGGCTTTCCCTCCACGTGTCTCTCTCTGTGTCCTCTCTCTGTCATTTCCTAAACTCTTTTCTTTACCCATCTTTGTCTAAATTGATAAAGCCAAGACTGCAGGCATAGATCTGGTTTTTGTCCCAGGACATGCAGTCTCCTCTGGGTTTGAGTTCTTTTTCACTAACCCATGGCTCTGTCACAGATGCAGCCACTGATCCTCGGCCTTCTCATGGTCCCTCTCTCTGTCGCTTGTCTTGGGGGACTACGCTTTGGGAAGGACAGTGGCAACTACCCACTTATTTCTGAGGATGTAAACACAGGGAGAGGGTAACTGGCCCAAGGTCACGGCCACAGGGGTTGGGATGCAAACCCGGCACGGAGCTCCAGACACTCAGCGTGTGCCTACACTGCTTCAGTGCCTCGACCCAGCTCCAAGTGCCCTGAGCTTCACATGCTGCTCTGAGTATCCTGGACACTTTTCACCGCTGCACAGAATGCTGCCACACACACACACCGCAGAGTCCTCCTCCGTCCTTGGAGAGAAACCTGGGTAGCCTCCAATGCTGGGCCTCCCCGACCCCACACTGATGAATAGTCTCATATGCAAGCCCTGCAGGGACCATCCCAGGTGTGCCCCTCAGGCACTAAGTTACAGGGTGTTCACACCATGAACTTCTGGACACGGGTCGTGTGAGAACCATCCCAGGTGTGCACGTTCAGGGCACTAAGTGACAGGGTGTCACATCATGAACTTCTGGACACGGGCCCTGCGGGGAACACTTCAGACGTGCATTCCCAGAGCACGAAGTTGTAGGGAGTTCACATCATGAAATTCTGGAAGCATAAAGCCTGGAAGCACAAAGCGTGCTCTCAGTGGCGTGTGAGGCTGTCTGGTTCCTACTTCTAGGCCACTGAGATAGTTTGGGTGTTTGTCCCCCCGAAACCTGTTGTTGAAATGTGGCCTCCAGTGTCGGGGGTGGGGCCTGGCGGGAGATGACTGGGTCAGGGGGCAGATGCCGCATGAATGACTCGGTGCATCCTCGGGATCATGAGTGAGACCTCGCTCTGCGTGTTCACATTAGAGTTGATATTCAGAAGAGCCTGGCCCCTCCTTCTCTCCTGCTTCTCTCTTACCATGGGACACGTCTGTTCCCTGTACCTTCCCCCTCGAGTAAAAACCCCCTGAGGCCTCACCATAGCCTAGCAGAGATGGCGCCATGCAGAGTCATGAGCCCATTAAATCTTTTTCTTTATAAGTCAGCCAGGCTCAGATATTCCTTCACAGCAACACAAAACGGACTAACACAACTCCACAACTCCACATGGAAGGGTGTTTCCAGGAGCTGTCGGTGCCATGCGCCTGGCTCATGGGACTGAGTCCTGGAAAGGCATCTGTGGACAATTTCTTGTTGGACAAACATGAGAGGTTGTCCCTAAACGGCTCAAGCTACCGCTAAACAGCAGGGCCTGCTTCTGGGGTCCGACATAGACAAAGCATATGGCAGAGCCTGCACTTCCCGTGGTCTGGTTTGTGAGGAGAGAGTGCCCTGGGGAATCCAGTCAGGCCAGGAACTGAGGACCAGACTTCAGCAAGCTCCCCTGGCCCCAGGGGGATGGAAGGGTTGATTTATAGCTGCTCAGTGCTCACACCTGGCAACAGGGGGCTAGTACAAAGGCAGAGGCCAGGGTGAGAAGAGCCCTCAGCTGACTCTGACATCCTGGTGGACTCTGAGCACACAATCCACTCTCTGTAAGCCACCAGAGTGTCTCTCCCAAGTGGGCATCACCCAGCACACACTCCTAAGCATACACTTCCAAAGAAGGCCTCCAACAATGCTGCCCCTGGGCACATGCCACCCTCCTGTCCAGGAGGCAATGTCTTTCCTCGCCAAGTCTCCTTCCCTGAAGGGTCGGAATCATCTGGGCTGGCCTGTCACTGCTCTGAACATCTCAACTCCGATCTTCAGAAGGCTGGAAGCATCTACTTACTTCCTCTTGGAAGCCAACCACCATGTTGTTAGAAGCCCAGCCTCCTGGTGGGGACACAGAGAGGTGCTCTGGTCAAAAATCTAGCTGAGGCCCCAACAGCATTCCTCTCAACCATATGAGCAAGCTGCCTTGGACGTGCAGCCCTGGCTAGTCTCGGAATGATGTCCGCCTCAGCACCACCACACGGAACAGAAGAACGGCCCAGCTGAGCCCATTCCCCGAATCCTGAGAAAGAAGAAAATGGGTATTGTTTTAAGCCACTCAATTTTAGGATGGTCTGCCACACACTAAGAGTCACCTGCAACCATCTCCAACGGAAAATGCTTGCAGTGGTTCACCAAGAGGCAGGTGCTCGAATCGCCACAGCGGCACTGTTGATGATGGTCTCAAAACTGGAAATAACTGCATGTCCCCTGATAGCAGCAGAAACAAATCAGGCAATGGAATACTATATGGGGACAGGGATGATGAACTGTGGCTCCGGGAAGCGCTCCGGGTGATTCTCATAAACATAGCCCAGAGTGAGAGAAGCCAGGCACAAAGCACTGCTTTCTGCACGATTCCAGTCATGCAATGTTCAAGCTCAGGCAGGCCTGTCTCTGCAGCCCCGAGTCAGGAGAGGGGTCCCTGGAAGTGGGGCGGATGGAGGGGGCTTCTGGAGGAAGGCGGGGATGGGTCTGGATCTGCTTGCTGCTCCTAAGAGTGTGTTTCCTTTGAGAAGGTGCGTTGAGCTCATTTGCAGACTTCTCTGTATATAGGTTATATTTCAGTAAAAAGTTTACTGTAAAAATGTAAATCACATTTTTTCTGGTTCTCAGCGGCTGCATAACAAATCATGCCAAAAGGCAGTGGCTTTAAACAGCCGCCTTTTATTATTTCTCACAGTTTCTGTGGGTTAGGAATCAAGGAGGCAGGGCTGGGCGACTCTGGCTCACCCGGAAGGGCTGGGCTGGGGTCACCTCAAGGCTTCTCCACTCTGGCGTTTGCCACTGGGGCTAGGAACACCCGACCAGCAGGGGCTGGAGCAGTGAAGGCTTCTGGAATTCTCTTTCCTTTAGATGGCCCTCGTGTGGTCTCTCTTGCATGGGGGCTTCAGGGACCCCTCACGAGGCAACCCAGGGCTCCAAGGCATGAGTCCTTGAGAGACAGTCAGGCAGAATGTGCCACCTCCCCTCAACTGGCCCTGAGGGTCACATAGCTTCACTTCTGTCATACCCTAGCTGCTGAGAAGGTCTCAAATCCCTGCCCAGTTCAAGGGCAGGAGCCGAAGACCTCACCTCTCAGAGAAGGAGCATCAAAGACTTTGCAAACATGGTCTATATCACCAACAGAGCACGCTATCCTCACTTCAATGGCCGACCATCACATCTAGGGAAAGACCCACACTGTTCCTG
Organism: Tarsius wallacei; assembly: GCA_963574415.1. Taxonomy (NCBI): domain Eukaryota; kingdom Metazoa; phylum Chordata; class Mammalia; order Primates; family Tarsiidae; genus Tarsius; species Tarsius wallacei. The sequence continues at coordinate 9,673 of CAUYQG010193697.1, forward strand.
CCCCACCGAACCATGGCCCCTGCTCGTTCCTCCTTCTGTCCTTTCTACCCTCTCTGCATCCTCAGATTTCTTCTCCCCCAACCCAGCCACACTGGCCTCTCCCCAGATCCTGGAAGACACACATTGCTATGACCTCAGGGCCCTTGCACACGCTATGCTCCTCTTCCTGGCTGCTGTCCGTATGACTCCTAGTCACCCATGCCTTGGCTAAAATGGCACCACGTCAACCTGCCACTCTCCATCTCTTCCCCTGGGTTTACTTTCCTCATTGCACTTGACTCCATTTGAAACTGTCTTTCCAGTTGACTTGCCCTTTCTGGCTGCTTATCTTCCTCTTCCAATCAGAACAGAACCTGCTTGTAACCTGCAATGCCTGGAGCTCAATAACTATTTGTTAAATGAATAGAGGGATAGATAGGTGGACACACTGATGTCAGTAAATGCAGAAGGAATGATTCCTTTTCAAGCACAGCATGCGCTTGGGGCTGTGCTGAGTACTGGGACCACGAGACTGATGACAGAGACAGAGGCCGGCACCTCCAGCTATCACACAGCTGCCGGGCAAGAGCCAGGCGAGTGCCATGATCAGAGTCCTCCCTGGACAGAGAGTAAGGGACGCATGTCGTGTGTGAGGTAGATGACTGGCTGGCTCCCAGCAGCCGCCTCCCTTTCCGCTGCATCTTCCTCGTCTGGAAGGTAAAAGGGTTACACTTCCCAAGGCCCCTTGACGCCAAGGCACTGGAGTGAGGGAGATTTGGCCAATGACGTGCAATTGCACGAGACCAGGAGGCAGATGGGAGGCAGTGGGCAGAGCCCAGGCGTGGCTGTGCCCAGAGGGTGCCCGCCACCACGGAGACTGACGTCCAAGCACGCGCCCTGGGTGGCAAGAGGCTGGTGGGTGGTGGCTTCCGGGTCCAGATTGCAGGCCTGGCTATTCACACCCTCGAATTCAGCAGTTCCAGGGACAGCCACCTGCCTCTTCCTTCGTGTTTGAGATGCATATGTAGCTCCCAGGCCTGTCAGTTCTATCATGTTGCAAGAGTCATTCCTGGAGGCCAAGTGTGGCACCCTCCTGCCTCTCCAACAACTTGGAAGCCCCTAATTCCCTGATGAAATCCATCCATTCCAAATACCTCAAGTGGTATCGGTCATATCAACACTGTGACCTTATGATCGGAAAGATGAAGAGGCTGTCACTGTGCCTTGTGTCACTGCATCTGTGTATATGTCAGTGGGTCTCTAACAACCTGAGAAAATGGGAGCCTCCAGCCCACTACCTGGAAGCTCTGGCCACAAACGTGGAAGCATCTGGATATTTGGAATGCCCAAGGGGCTTGTTGCCCTGCCCACCTTTTTATCAGGTGGCTAGGATAAGACTTGTTTGGCTGCCTGCCTTTTTATTACTATTATTTTTAGAGACCAGCTCTCGCTCTGTCACCCAGGCTGGAGTGTAGAGGCGTGATCATAGCTCACTGCAACCGCAACCTCTTATGCTCAAGGGATCCTCCCACCTCAGTCTCCCGAGTGGCTGGGATTACACATGCAGGTCACCACACCTGGATAACTAAAAAAAAAAATAAATAGAGATGAGGGACTTGCTATGTTGCCCAGCCTGGTCTGGAACAGCTGCCAGACTTAAATGATTTCATAGAACAATACTATGGACTGAATGTTTGTGTCCCCCCCAAAATTCATATGTTAAAATCCTAACCCTCAGTGGAAGTGGGGTCCTGGGAGGTGATTAGGTTATGAGGATGGAGTCCCATACTGGGATTAGTGCCCTTGTGGAAGGGCACTCACCCTCTTTCTGCCAAGTGAGGCTACACATAGAAGATGGCACCACAATAGTGAGAAAACAAATGCCTGTTGTCTCTAAGCCACCTGGTCTACGGGACACAGTTACAACACCTAAACTCACCAAGGCAATCAGCAAATGCTCAATCACTGTCTTTGCTGCATGCTGTAGTTTTACAAAGGACAGGAAGCCTGTGTCGCTTACAAAGTCTGGTCCTCATGCTTCTACTTATAGGACTATGCCAACCTGATGAGCCCTCCCCTTTCTGGTTTCCACACTTCTCACTGTAAAACAAGGGAGGGGGCAACATCACATCAAATTTCCTTCTAGCATTCAAGGCCTAGGACCCCTTTCCATCCTTCTGAGTGTTTGTGGGATTTCTTTCTTTCTTTTTTTTTTGTAATTGATGCTTTTGATTACTGAACTCTGCAGAGTTCTTGCCTCATGCCCCAAGCCAGCCATGTTAGTCTCTGTGAGCGCAAGAAAGATGATTTTAATTTTTTATCGTGGAAAAAATAAAACATTTGGAAGTACACACATACAGAACAGTATAGCTAGCCTCCATCAGCCCATTACTCAGATCACCATCCATCGACCCCTGGGCTATCTTGTTCCATTGCTAGCAATCCCATGGCCCCTGCCCTGGCTATTCCAAGGTAAGTCCCACCGGGATGTATGAGGGGTGACCCCAAAAACCTTGAAATCCATTTATGAAAAAGTGTGTGTTTATTCTTACATGTTTAAACTTGTCATCTTCAAAGCACTCCCTGTTGGATGTAATTCACTTATAGAGGTGCTTTTTCCACTACTCAAGACAGTTTTTGAACTCGTCGGTTTTGATGCTTTTTAGTGTTTCTGCAGTTTTTTGTTTAGCTTCTTCTACAGTCACAAAACATTTCACTTTGAGGACTGTTTTCATCCAGGGAAACCAAAAAAAAGTCACTCAGGGTGAGATCAGGTGAATAGGGAGGGCGGGGCACAGGGGCCGTGCCATTTTTGGTCAAAAACTGCTGAACACTCAGTAGAGCGTGGGCAGGTGTGCTTGTGAATCACCCTCACGAAATGGGCAAACGTGTTGGAAGAATCGCCAACAAAATATTCACTGAGGATGAACACAGCCTCTCACAATAATGCGAGCCGGTCCACAGATGCCAGTGGGTTCCTAAAACACTCACCTGGTGGGGGAAGCCTGTGATACAAGAGGCCCGCCCTCCATAAATAATTTTGGGGTTTTTGGGGGTCCCCCTCATATTTTGCTTGGTTTCTTTGGAAGGCAAGGACACAGCTGTTTTTGAAGGTGATGCAATTGCTGGTCAAGTCAAACAGTTTGCATCCAAATATATCTCTAAATTTAGATCAACTCTTCACAAATTCCTGTTTGAAAAAAAGTGTTCTTATGAAGAACACATGCTCCAATTGACTCACAAACATGAAAATTTGAATATGAACGCACTCACACACACACACGCTCACACCCTCACACTCACACACACACTCATACACACACACTCACACTCACACAGATACAAACATACACTCACACACATCTTGTTTTTAGAAAGCAATTGTTAGAACTTCAGAAGTGATTCTAGGGTGCTAAGAAGTCCACCATTTACTGTAAACTCAATATGTAAATCAAGTCATTGATAGTTTAATCCTTGCTCACCCCAGACCCCAAACTCCTGCACTATCATCTACACCTCTTGGTTTTGCACACATGCCCTGCATCTCATGTTCAATGTTAGTGGTGCTGACTGCACACCAGGAGACCCTACGAGCTGGGCTCGGAGCTGAATGCCTGTGTGGGACCCGGCCCCACCACTCACAAATGTGGGGCTGTGGTGGGCCAGCCACGTCCTCCTCTGGAATCCCCCTCATGACGCTGTTGTGAGGTTAAATGAGATGACAGACAGAACACTCCTCCCTGTAACTGGCATGCAAGAAACACTCTGTAAATATCCTTGCACCGCCGTCCAAACCGTGCGCGGGCCCCGTGTGGCTGGATGCCGGCCGGGCTCCGTGCAGGTCTCCCTACAGACAGCTCTGAATGCCCGTGTTGAGTCAAGAGCGCAGTGTGAGCCCAAGGGAAAGGGCCTGAGTGAGTCTGATCTCCTCAGCCCTTCTGTGATTTCCTCCACAGCACGAGCACTCAGTCCCTCCTTCAGAGGGGAAGACAGCTAGAAAAGCCTCTTGAACTGAAGGAGCCTGGTGTGTGTAAGAACTGCAATTTTGAGGCCCCACAGGGCACAATCGGGGCATTGTCCTTTCGGCCTGTCCCCAGGGTGGCCAGCTCGTCCACAGTAAACAAGTTTCTCATGAAATCAAAGTTATGGCAGCAGAAGCTTCTGCCGTGACTAACAGGCGATGTGCTTCCAGGTATAGACATCATGCTACACACATCCATCACGTCAGAGCGGGACCATCCCAGCAACAAAACACCCCAGCGGCAGCAGAGAGGCCAGGCCTTCATGTGAGGTCCGGTCTCTGGTGCAGCCCATGCTGTGCCCAGGTCAGCATCACTGGGCGCTTGTGAGGCTAACACACACGCACAGAGTCTCCCAGCAATGCGTGTGTGACCACCCCTCACCACTCGGAGCTCCCAGGCAATTCAGGAGGCAGCCCAAAGAAACCCAAGCCCTTAATGCATACTGCTTCACAGCAATAAACCACATATTTATATTAGCCAACCAACAAAAATGACATCTTGCAGCACACACATTTAATTGAAACTCTAATTTAAGTGGTGAAGTTACATGATGAAGCTTGTTGAATTTCCACCATCCTCCTGCCCCGCCACCAAGCCATCAGAAAAAGACCTGGGTGCCAGAGTCACTTCAGACTAGAGTCTCCATTCAGACCCCTAATCATCAGCCAACTGGCACAGGTATGACGTGAGGCCGCAGAGAAGTTACAAGGATGACGTCACTTACTAGTTGTGTGCATTTGGGTTAGTTATTCAACCTCTCTGAACCTCAGTTTCTCCATCTGTAAAACAGAGACAATCACACCACTTGCCTCAGAGGGTCTTGATGGTTGCATGCCTATGAAGCAATTGGTGTGTGCTTTGTGAAGGTGAGCATGGCGGCAACAGAGGTGACACCCCAATGAGAGACAAACTGATTGAACTAAGGATGGCCGCACCAGTGGATATGACAGGCAGAAGGCTCGGTCTCCAGAGAGCTAACCAAGAATCCCCATTTCCCAGAAGAAGAAACAGAAGCCCAGAGAGAGTGGAACCTTCCCAAGGTCACGCAGCCCTGTCCCCCAGGGTTTCCCTCTCAGAGCTGCAAGGAGCTCCAGAAAGGACCATGGCCTGAGAGATGAAGAAAACTGCTGGTGCCCTCCCCTGTGGAACTGAGATTCAGAAGGACCCCAAGCCCCCATCTCTGTTTTCAAATAGGTGTGTGGGAGAGCTAAAAGAATAGCTTTCCATCCCAGAGGGTGAAGTGGGAGGATCGTTTGAGCCCAGGAGTTCAAGACCAGCCTGGGAAACATAGGGAGATCTCATCTTAAAAAAAACAAAAACACAAAAATTAAACAGGTGTGGTGGCATGTGCCTGTAGTCCCAGCTACTCAGGAGGCTAAGATGAGAGGAGGATTACCTGAGCTCAGGAGGTCAAGGATGCAGTGAGCTGTGATTGTGTCACTGCACCCCAGCCTGGGCAACAGAGACCCTGATTAAAAAAAAAAAATTAGCACTCCCAGACAGTGAGGGGGCTGCCCTGAGCAAGCAGTGCCATGTATCTGTGCGGTGTGTGTGTGTTCCATGGGAGGGGCCTACGATATCTGTCTCTGCCGCGACACAGCCCCCATCTATCTGGCTGGAGATCTCAGAATCCCAAATAGGACATCCCTTGAAAAGGGGTGGGGGGCCCTGCCCAGCCTGGAAGCCAGGGAAGCTGGGCCGTGGTCAGTGGGAGCGGGGGGACCCCAATTTTCCTGAGGATACACCTCCCTGTCCAGGATTCCATCAGCCTTGTACTCAATCAGCCCCCATAGAAGACTCCCTCATCCGGTTCATCCAAAGATTTGTAGCTTGTGGGTCACCCAGCCACTTCCTGAGAGGCTAGACTGTGACCTGACCCACACAATCCCCATGCCCCCAGCACTGCTGGGGTGAAGCTGAGCATCACCAGTGTTTTTGGAAGCTTCTGGTTCCCACTAGGGCCACCGTGACAGCCAGGAGGCCAAGGAGGGTGGGCAGGGAGTGAGTTCGTGTTTGAGCGACTTCTCTTATGGTGAGCCTTGTATCGATTGCCAGGAGTGTCATCTCAGTGAGGAGGCCCCTGGACCCTGGGTGAGGAAAAGACGTGACCCAAGCTGGTGGGCAGAGCCTGTGAGGGCCTGGGGCCCACCCAAACCCGAGACTGTCCAACCCTGGATTCCAAGTCTTCCACAACCTCTCACACAAGTAGTTTCATTCTCCCATCCATGTCAGCACCCACCCCGCTCCGAAGTTATTTTTACCAGCATGTTCATTAACAGAACTTCTCCCCTGGATCAGGCACTGGGTTACAGCCTTTGTAATCATGTCTGATTTGATTCTCCTAAGTTTCCCAGGAGAAGGGATGACCCC
>CAUYQG010193699.1:0-10467 GCA_963574415.1 Tarsius wallacei
CAGATGGAAACAGCCCTTCTTCAAGGGTTGAGACCAGCGTTCTCTGGCCACTGGAGATCTCCATTCAGAGGGACAGCAGTGGGCTTCTTACGAGCGCCAAGGTTCAGTGGTTGCGGTGGCTCACACCTGTAATCCCAGCACTTTGGGAGGCCGAGGCAGGAGATTCAGTGGAGCTCAGGAATTCAGGACCAGCCTGGGCAACATGGCAAGGCCTTGTCCCTACCAAAAGTCAAAAAACTAGCCAGGCATGGTGGTACATGCCTGTGGTCCCAGCTACTCAGGAGACGGAGGCAAAAAGATCGCCTGAGCCCAGCAGGTTGAGGCTGCGGTAGCTGTGAACATGCCACTGCACTCCAGCCTGGGCGACAGTGCGACCTTGACTCAAAAAAAGGGCACAAAGGTTCAACCAACCAGTAACAGCCTCGCCTGGTCCTTCTTTTCATGAGCTACAAGGCATGACGGGAAGTTTCCGGAGAAGCCTGGGGTGTTCAGAAATACTGCCCACTTCCGCCCAGGCAAAAAGGCCACTGTCTCCCACGGACACAGGCAACAAGGACAGGAGAGGCCAGCCCTCCTCCCATACGCCGGCCTCTACATCTGGCCCCGGAGAAGGCCACTGAGATGGACCGATACCATTTCCTAAGACAAAGTGAGACACACGCATGAGAACGTGCAGGACTGCCCAGGGGCCTAGGCAGTGAGCGCCGGGTCCCGCATCTCGTCACAGCCCCGCCAGTCACACACCGGGAACACCACTAGACCTCGCAGGGTCTGTTCCTTATCACGATACTGATAAAGACAACCCCATCATCATGACCGATGACACCACCAACTACTGAGCATCGAAGGAACAGAGAAAAGGATTCAGGAGTCCCCTGGGTCACAGGGCTGGTATGGGGAAGAAACGAGGTCACACGTCACATGGAAACTGTGCTCCATGAATACCCGGCACACATGAGTGCTCAATGAATAGCTGATCGGATGGGTCGACGGGCTCAGAGGCCCTCAGCAGTCTCTCACTCAAGACACGCGGGAGGATGTGAAAAGCTCTCCAAGTCAGACCGTCGGTCCAGGCTGGAGTCCCCCATTCCCGGTTCTCAGTGTGGACCCCACCACCGTGGGGCACGTGTGCTTCTCTCCCTATCACCAACCGTGGTGAGAGCAGCAGCTGGCAGAGGCGGCTGGGGTGGGTGTCCAAGGACACATCTGCAGCTCTGAGCGAGGAAATGGAGTACTCAGCCGGACCCATGTGCTCAAACCCCTAAGACCCGCCCATTCACTCCCCCCACCCCCTCTCCCAGCTCACTGCAGTCTTTACCAAATTAGCAACACAAGGAAGGTCCCTCCAGGGGGGTGCAGCACACACTCCCGCCCCCAAACACCCACCCACACCAGCAAGATGCGCAGAGCCGCTCTCCTGAATTGATGATATCTGACAGTCTATCAAAGTGTCGGGCCCACCTGTTTTAGGCAATATATAATTTAATGGATTCTAAAAAAAGAAAAAAAAAAAATCAACTTCTAAGAACAGAAGACAAAAACCTCCTTGTTGAGAGACGGAAAAAAAATGCGTAAATGTTATTAAAATGTAAAGGCAGGGGATGTTGGGCGGTTCCAGATTTTCTGGGTGAGTTTCTTTCAAGGAAGTCTCTGCCCACCCGAAAGCAGTTGTACTATGAAAATTCAGAAGTTTGGAGGAAGTAAGGAAGGGGGAAGCCTGTGTCTGCAGAAAGATTAGAGGAACGCAGAAAAAAATCCAAGACTTCATCACGGAGACCAGACTCTGATTCCAAAAGAGCCCGAACACCAGGACAGTAGTGCACTCAGACCCTGTAGAAAGCCACTCTGACAAAGGCCTTAGCTTCCTTCCTTCCTTCCTTTCTTTTATTGAGTCGGGGGTCTCACTCTGTTGCCCAGGCTAGAATGCAGTGGCATGCTCACAGCCACTGCAGCCTCAACCTCCTGGGCTCAGGCGGTCCTCATGCCTCAGTTTCCCGAGGAGCCCAGCTAATTTTTGGATTTTTGGTAAAGACACAGTCTCTCTACGTTGATCAGGCAGGTCTCGAACTCCCGGGCTCAAATGCTCCTCCTGCTTCGGCCTCCCAAAGTGCTGGGATGAGTATGAGCCACCACGCCCGGCCAAGGCCTTCATGGGCTGCACCCATCTACCCAGATGCCCCAGAAAGCCCTCTCCTGAGCTTGCCGGCTGAGCCCTGTTCACATCCGGGGAAAGTCCTTGGGACGCACCCAAGGTGTGTCGCAACCTTCCAGACAGACCCACCAACATCAAAGAAAACAGGACTCCCACCCAGCACTCAGGGTCTGCCAAGCTCAAAGTCACAGGCAAAGGCGGAAGGGTCCCCTCCCCCAGGGGACTCGGATTTCCCCAGAGAGGAGGGCAGGGAGTCTCTGGACCCCTGGCACTGTGCTGAAGTAGAACTCAGAACACACCCACTTCCGGGATCCAGTCAAGACCCCGCTGGAGGGATGGGAAGAGAAAGCAGGGTGGTTCACGTACAGAGGACTGCCTGCATCAAACCACCGGCAGCCTGCCTCCTTCGCCCAGAGGGGACGCTTCCCCAGAGATGTGGTCTCACCCATGCTCCCCCCACACACCACCCCACACTGTCTTCTCTTCAAACCCCCAGGGGAATTCAGCAACCTGGAGAACTTGTACCCAGCCGCCACACCTCAGCTCACGTCACCCCTTCTGAAACATTCCCTGACACGCGCCCTCCCCACTTCCCCTCCCGGGTTGGCCACACCCGCCTCCTCAACTCATCCCGCCATCCCTCTTCCGCTCTGCACCCACTTCCCCAACTCGTCCCATCATGCAATTGGCCGTCGACGATCCCAGGGTCCTCCCCTGTGGCCCGTGGGACAAGGACAGAGAAATGGAGGGGGGAGGGAAAGCACTTCCGGTAAGAGGCCCGCAGACTCAAAGACAGGGAGGCAGAGGACACAGGCGTGACGTGTCGACCTGGAGGGGAAGCAGGACACGGGCCAGGGGACATGGTGGCCCAGGACAGCTTTCAAGGGCAAGGCCCAGAGTCAAACCACAGGTGGGACTGCCGGGGTGAATTCCAAGCCAGCCAGGCGGCGGGGGAACCTGGCTGAGGGTCACACCTGGCGGCAAGCTGGTCTCTCTGGGAGGGAGAATAATGGCGTCATGTTCTTACTCTTTAGGAAAGAGGCCTCTGAAGGCTCCCTCAGCTACTCAAGAGCTTGGTGTCCACCAAAAAGACCTTCGCGGCCAAGGCAGGAGGATCGCCTGAGCCCAGGTATTAGAGGCCATGGTGAGCCATGATCGCACAACTGCACTCCAGCCTGGGCAATAGAGTAAGACCATGACTCCCACACTCAAAGTGGAGCCTTGGGAAGCTCCCTGGGCCCCCTCCCCACCTTCCTCCACCTTCCCGGAGCCAGAAGGCCGGGACAGACCACAGCCTAGCACAGGCCGTAGGAGACAGCCAGCTCTGCGGGCTTCATTTTGCTCTGCATTACCCTGCAGCCCGGGATGGCCGCCACACCCAGGGTGGGAGAAGACACCGCGTGAGGCCTCGGCCCGGCCGGTTAACAGCGCTCCATCAATAATGCAGCCACTGCTGGGCCGGCCCAGTCCTGCTGAGACAGTGGGACCTCGAGGGGCCGCCGAGGGAATCCGACACCCCCAGCTGCCCAGGGAAGAGAGGGCCGGTAACGTGGCCACCAGAGAGAGGATGGCATGGAGAAGCCAGAAGGCAGGGAGGATGCTCATGGAGGGAGGAGTCTGGGTGAGTCAAGAATAAAACGAGTGAGTAGGGCACAGGTAACGGGCACCCACTACCAGCTCAGAGGCCTTTGTCCAGGAGAATCCCAGCAGGAGAGGGGAGGAGTGAGGCCAGACAGCCGCCCCAGCACCCCTGTCCCAAGCATCACGAAGCACCCGGTCTCTACAGACCTGTCCTGGCCCTTCTGGAGCATCGACTTCCACCCCGTTCCCTGGGAGCCTTCAAGCACACAGTTCTGATGTGCCCGGTCCAAGGAGGGCGGTGTGGCCCGAGCCCGCGGCCCGCGACATCTGCCCTCAGTCCACACTCCCAGGTACATGCTGCTCTCACTCTACAGCTTGGGAAACCGAGGCCCAGCCTGGTTTTAGGCCCAGGCTGAAACGTGAAGCCAGGTCCGTCTGACTTCACAGCCCAAGAATTCCCTGATCCCAGACGCTCAAGTGCAGAGGCCGAGCAGCCTCTAGCCCAGCACAGGCTGCCGTCGGGGCCCAGACAGCAGGCCAGGGCCCCCCGCAGGAGCCCAGCAGAGCAGAGCAGGGGACAAGGTGCCCGGCACACAGGTGCCAGTGGCCTGGGGAACCGCCACACCACCCTGCAAACAGACTGCATCCTCAAGAGGGGAAAAAGGAAATACGAAACGCAAAACAGAGGCCCTTTGCACAGAAGAAAGCCTGGTAGCAACACACCGAAATGCTCACTGGTGCTGCCCCGTGGCATGGCTGGGGGGCTCGACTCACCTCTCTGGGTTTTCCGCGAATACACACCTTGATCTTCTTCTACCAGAGCAAAGCACAGCCCATCTGTGAGGACCTCTTCCGGCTCCGGTGCTACGGCCACCCTGCCACCGTGTCTCCTCCCCAGGTCTGCAGGGACCCCGGCAGGGCGGGTGTGTGGGACGCAGGCAGGACACACCTCCCCTTCTTTCTCTAGGTGTACCCCTGGCGAGCTCCCTGGCGGCAGCACCCTTGGAGTTGAGCCAGCTTCTTCAGGTGGGAGGCAGGAACCTCCCTGCTTCCAGAAGGGTGGGAGGGGGGTCAGACAGGGTCCTTGAATGCCTGTCACAGCTCTGTCCCCACCCACAAGACGAAGAGCTCCTCAGACCCTGGATGAAAGGCACCAGGTGAGCCCACTGCTGCAAACACCACCCTGGGCTTGTGTCCCCTGGCTGGATCCCCTCCGCCGTTCATCATCCCTGTCCGTCACGCGGGTGGCAGCCTGGGCGTGATCACTGGTTGCTTCCTCGCACCGCCCTGGTCCACTCACCAAGCGCCAGCAGGGAGCATGCCCAGGAACAGGAAGACTGAACCCCAAAGGTCCTCCTCCTGCAGTCTCCCAGCCACCTGCTACCTCTGTGAGCATCACGGCCTAACTAGGTAGATCAAGGCACCACATGTCTTCCTCCTGCACCCAGGTTCAAGGCCCGGCTGTCTTCCGACATACCGGGGTATGTCTACACCAGAAGTCAAGAGAGTCAGACAAGTGTGTCAACCATATCTTCACAGTCGACTGTGTATGTGTGTGTCGGGGTCTCACTCCGTGGCCCAGGCTGGAGTGCAGTGGCACAATCACGGCTCACTGCAGCCTCGACCTCCCAGACTCAGGCGTTTCATCCGCCTCGGTCTCCCAAGTAGCTGGGACTACAGACATGCACCACCACGTCCAGCTAACTTTTTGACTTTTGGTAGAGACCAGGTCTTGCTACGTTGCCAAGGCTGGTCTTGGACTCCTGGGCTCTAGCAATCTTCTCGCTCGGCCTCCCAAAGTGCTGGTATGACAGGCGTGCGTCACCACGCCCAGTCCACATTTTGTTTTTTAAGTTCTCTACCGGTAGGCATCATTTGTCTATCCTGAGCCATCCGAGAGAGCAGCCATGGGTCCTGTGGGATTATGTAAACTATGATGAAATAAAACATCGAACCCAGTTGCTCTGTCCCTCAGGCACACTTCAAGTGCTCCACGGGCACACGCGGTCAATGCCCGGCGTACCAGACACTGCAGATACGGAATGGCCCTGCCGCTGCCAAGAGTTCTATTGGACAACACCGGCCACGTCACAACACAGCCGCCCCAGAGTCCTCGGGGGGTCCTGTACCCGCAACTCGGCTTCTGGTCCGGCTTTTTTCTTTCTTTTTTTTTTTTGTAGATTAGAACATACAGTTTATTTAAAAGGTAAATCAGAGAGAGAGAGGGAGAGAGAAAGAAAGAGGAGATTCACCTCCCCAAGGCAGGGAAGGGGGACAAAGCCAGGACGCATGGTGACAGCCATAGCTCAGAGAGCACAGGGCCACACCAGAGCCTCGTAAGGCAACGGCCTGGTCCTACTTTTGAACCTTTGCAAAACGTGTGTGTCCTACACTCCACATCTCTGTGAAGATGGACGCCCTCTCCTTTTCCGCCCCCTGAATTCATCTCGCTCCCCATCCCCTGAGTTTTACTGCCATGACAGTCCCTTTATAATCTCAGATGTCCCCTCCCACCAAGACAGAGAGAGGAGGAGGGTTGCGGTGAGTCACAGCCCAGAAACCTGCATTTTAACCTCCCCAGGGACACTCTCACTCACTAAAAACTACAGACCGCAAGACCTGAGCATCACTGTGCCACACCAGGTACCACGGGGCGCTGAGGCCCTGGAAGCTGGGCACCAGTGAGCTCCAGGCCCTAACGTTCCTGTCCAGCTCCTTCAGAAGTGATTCCTGGTCATGCACATTCCCGTGTGGGGCCATGACTGAGAAACGCTTTATGGAAGGCACTGGAAAATGAGTTTCACAGGCCTGGAAAAGTACTCGCGGGCTCACTCCAGGTAGACCCCTCGGGGACAGCCATGGTGTAAGTCAGAGTCTGGCCACGAGGACATCCTCATGGTGGTGTTTTCCAGAATTAGGGAAAACTGAATGCAGTCTGAGAACCAAGGAGCAAGAAACAGGCTCCCTGCCGCAGGGCCTCTGCATACACACGCGGGTCACAAGAGCCACGCGGGTCACAAGGTGTTGCTCCGACACCACCTTCTGTGAGGCCCCTAACCACTCCCTAGAGACAGCAACACTGCCTTTCCACACGGCATGTCGTCCTTCTCATGTGCCAAAGACTGCCCTCTTCGGTGTGTCTGTCCTCACCTGCCCCACCACGCACTAGAACATGAGTTACAGGGGGCAGGAATGCGTGTCCATTTTATTCACCAATACATTCCCAGCACCCAGAACCTGGTGCCCAGGGGGTCCTCGAATATGTGAGTTAATGCCAGACACGAGCAAGTTAATGCCCAGACACACAAAACCACACAACACTGCACAACCGTTAAAACCAACACTGCTTATAACTCCATATAGTAGGTCTCCAAGTGGAAAAAGATTTTTTTTTAATGTTTATGTGTTTTTATTTTTTGAGAGATGGGGTCTTGCTATGCTGCCCAGGCCGGCCTTGTAATCCCCCACTTAAGCGATCCTCTTGCCTCATCCTCCAGAGTGGCCGAATCCAACAGATTCTTATGATCCCAATGAAAAAAGAGCTTTCTGACACAGCGTAGGCCGCGCGACCTTTTGTTTAAAACGTGTGCGCGCTGGTGAGTATGTGTGCATAAACTACTTGTAATCAAGCGGGCGTGGGTGACTTCATTTTCACTTAACTGAAGTTTCTGGGTTTTGCTCCCTGCGTGTTGCATGACTTACATAATCTTGGAGGAGTAATCCCTTGTGAAATGCTCTCAAAACATTTGCTAATTTTGCTTTAGCAGAACGCTGCCTCCTCGGGACTTAATTAGGGAGTTCCTAATTAGGGCCAGGCAACATCAAAGGGGCCAGCTTCCAGGGGACCGTGCTCCAGGTCGGCTGGCTGCAAGACCACCTCGGCCCCCCCGCGGTGGCGTCTCAGACCCAGGGCTTGGCCGCGGGCCGGCTCCCAGCTCTGCTTCCCCACTACCTGCTTCCTATTGGGGCGCCCCGTCCAATTATCCAGGCCCTCGATCACATCCTGCTGCCGAGCTGGCTTTGAAGGTTCGGCAAACAGTCACTTCAAAACAAAGAGGGACCATTAAGCCAAACTCAAAGACTTCCTTAATGGCCGAGTGCTCCTGGGCGGTGGGAAGAGTCGGCCTCCTTGAAGGGGGGCCTCTCCAGCCTCCTCCTGGGAGCTGTGCACCCGTCGTGTGGGGAGCAGAGCCGTGACTTAGGCGGCCCTTGGCGGAGGGCTTGCTCCAGCAAAACAAGCAAAACACGGGCTTGGCCTTAGCCCGCGGCACCACGTGCTGTAGGGTCGCCGGTCAATCTGTCACCAGCCGGGTCCTGGTCCTTTGATAGAGGGAGAGCCTTCGAGCTTCTGGAAGAGGCGGGTGGGGGGGGGGGGCGAGAGCTGTGTGTTGTATCTGTGTCACCCGAGTCCTGATGGCACAGACCAGACGATCATCAGAGGGAAGGATGGAATACACCCATCCCGGGGTCTGAAAGGCGAGGCCGCCACACGGCCTGGCATGGCCGAGAAGAGCTGGGCCACCGAGTCGGCTTGCCTGGGTTCGGCTCCCAGCCACACCTCCCCTCATTGTACAGCGCGGCACATGGCTTCCCCTCTCTGCACCTCAGCCTCCCGTTTGTAAAATGGGAGCATTACCTGTTTCTGTGCCGATCACGGCATCTCCGTCTCCGGGAGGACTCAAGCCCTTGTCCTCACGTGGTGCCCAGGAGGCATATAAATGCTTCCTAAATAGGCACAATAAAACTCAGCCCTCAGCTTGGTGTCGCCTCTTGGACTCTGTCCCACCCGGATGGGAATCAGAGGCCCTTCAAGGGCCCCAGATGATCCCTGCCGACCTCTGTCACGGCGTGGGTCCCCCTGAACTCTAAGGGCTCGCCTGCCTGTCTTCTAGACTGAGCCCTCGGGGCCCCGACTGTGTCTACCTTGCCGGTAGGTGTGCCTCCACCACCCAGCCATGCCGGCACACAAAGCACTGTCATGCACGTGGAATGCACGTACGGTGCTTTCTCAAATTCGAAAGACGGAAAGCACCACGTGCTTGTCTCTACTGCATGACCCAAGTGAGGGCACGGGATGCCGCCCCCACCAGGGTGCCCCACTGGGACACACTGGGCGGACCAGGTGGATGCAGGGGGCATTTATCGAGCACCCATGTCCTGCTAAGCCCTTCACACACACTTTCCTGAACACTCAATAATGTTAAGCACTCCCCCCATTTCACAGATAAGAAAATCGAGGCTCAGGAAAGTGCAGGAACTTGCTCAGAGTAACAGAGCTCCGAGGCTCCCCTGGGGCAGCCACTTCCTAAAGCAGAACGTAATAAACCCCAGGTGGAATCAACAGTGAAAAACACCTTAAGGGTATGCAGCTTTGAGGAAAGAGGCGGGCCAGAGAATGAGGTCACTTGCTGACCGGGCCTTGAAGGATGAGGAAGATTTCAACAGGGCAGCAATGGCAGAGGCCGGACAGGACACACAGTGAGAGTCGGGGATGCCAGCTGGGGAGGGCTGGACACGGAGTGGGCCACTCAGTCAGGCCACCGGGCCTCACACGCCAGGCTGAGCAGTTGGGCCTTACCCAGAGATGGGAGGAAGCCCAAAGACGTCCAGGGGGTGGGCAGAGGCCCCACACAAGGCTGCCCCCGCAGGACAGGCTGGTGGCTGCCCCAGAGAAAGAAGGCGCCTCAGAGGGTACAGACGGGAAAGATGACCCCTGCAAGGCACCCACCCCCAGGGCTTAACATCTCTCAAAGACATACACATGCCCAGGGCCCCGGCTGGCCCCGCCACCCTCCTGCCCTTATAATACTAGGGTCTCAAATGGAGAAATCAATCAAACAGGCTTTGCCGGGCCAGGTGACCATCATCATGAACTCAGGGGTGACTTACTTAGAAAGCACAAAACTCCTGGCTAGGCACGGTGGCAGCTCACGCCAGCAATCCCAGCGCTGTGGGAGGCAGAGGCGGGAGGATAACTTGAGCCCAAAGGTTTGAGACCAGCCTGGGCAACAGGACAAGACCTCGTCTCTACAAAGATTTTTTAAAAATTAGGCCAGGCTCGGTGGCTTAGCCGGTCACCCCAGCACTGTGGGAGGCCGAGGCAAGGGACTGCCTGAGCCCTTGGGTTTGAGACCAGCCTGGGCAAATTGGAGAACTCATCTCTACCACAAAACAACAAGAAAAATCAGCAGGGCGTGGTAGCCTGTACCTGTAGTTCCGGCCACTTGTAAGGCTGAGGTGGAAGGATCTCCAAGCTCAGCAGGTTGATGCTGGGGTGGCCATGAGTGTGCCACTGCACTCCAGCCTGGGTGACAGAGTGAGACTCCAACTCAAAAAAAAAAAAAAAAAAAAAAAACTCGCCGGGCTCGGTGGCTCAGCCTATAATCCCTCGCTTGGGGAGGCCGAGGTGAGTGGATTGCCTGAGCCCGCGGGTTTGAGACCTGCCTGGGCAACTTGGCGAGACCTCATCTCTACAATAAATCAAAAAATTAGCCGGGCATGGTAGCGCACGCCTGTAGTTCCAGCTACTTGGAAGGCTGAGGCGGAAGGATCGCTGAAGCCCAGCAGGTCGAGGCTGCAGTGGCTGGGAGTGGCCACTGCACTCCAGTCTGGGTGACAGATTAAGACTCCAACTCAAAAAAAAAAAAAATGTGGTACATAAACATGATGGAATATTATGCAACCAAAAAAAGGACAACATTATGAACTTTGAAGTAACTTGGATGGTCTTAGAG
>CAUYQG010193701.1:0-10967 GCA_963574415.1 Tarsius wallacei
ATTTTGTGTTTGTTAGTTTCGGTGTTTGTGAAGCCTTCTATTCCAGTGCTATTATAAAAAATTTGAAGAGATTAAGATGTGGGTTTTTTTTAATAGCAACACACACACACACACACACACACACACACACACACACAATTCAATTAAAAATGGGCAAAAAGCCAGAATAGACACTTTTCCAAAGAAGATATCAAATGGCCGGCAAATCCGTGTATATGAAATTCACGAATCATTAGGGAAATGCAAATTAAAACCACAGTGAGATATCCCCTCATATCTGTCAGAATGGTTGTTATCATAAAGTCAAAAGATAAGTGTTGGTGAAGATGTGGAGAAAATAAAATGTTTCTAAGCTGTTGATGGGAATGTAAACTGATATAGACATTATGAAAAACAGAGAGGCTCCTCAAACAATTAAAAATAGAACTACCATATGATCTAGCAATCCCATTTCTTGGTGGGTGTGTGTGTGTGTGTGTGTGTGTGTGTGTGTGTTGCTCTTAAAACATACCCACTTCTTAATCTCTTCAAATGTTTTATCCTAGCACTGGAATAGCAGGCTTCTCAAAGTCCGCAACTAACTAACACATAACAATGAAATTCAGTGAGCATTTTGCTGAATCTGTTTCTTTTCATAGGTAAAATAGTGGTGATAGCACATACCTCACATGGTTGTTATGCCAGATTAAACAATTTATGTGAAAGTACTGAGATAAATGTTAGTTGGGTAAAACAGGTCTTTGTGCTACAAAGCTTGTTTCTCCAAGCTAGTGCCACAAATCTCACTTCATGCAAGGCCTGATTAAATACCATTTTTTTCTAAATCATCTTTACAGATTCTTCTTTGAGCAACTTACTGATGTTTTTTAGAACGTTACCGCTTGAGATAATGAAGGAGTTCTCGTGCTACATAGATTCCTTCTGCGCATGTCTTCCTGAAGGAATAAACAAACGCAGCGATTCTCTCTCCCTTTTAGCTCTTTGTCGCCTTTTGCCTTCAATGATAGTAATCTGCTTTCCTGTCTTCTTTCCTGCACTAAACTGCAAGCTCTTTTCATGACTCCCTGCTTATTTTCTCATATTTTCCTCCATCCTAATCCCATAGTAGGTCTTCGATGGGTATGCAATAAAAGAGTAAATAAATGACATGAACACTCAAATATCATTTCTTAATGCACAACTAAAACTTTGGCCATACAGAGTCTAGTTCCTCCTTAAGCTATACCCAGAACTTAGACTCTTTCTCATTCTCTTGTTTCTCTTCTCTTTCATACCAAATACAATTAGAAAGGATACAACCAGCTAACATATTAACATACTACCCATCAAAACAACAATCTGCAGAAGTCTGGAAACGAAGAGGAGAGAAATGGTCATTGCATGGTCAAATTCATCTACCAAGAAGGGCAATTTCGGGTACCTTGGTCTACTTGGCAGTTATTTTATCAACTCTTGTTCCTGACATGTTTGTTGGGAAAACGTAGTTTGATGATTGTCTTAAAATCATTTGCCACTTGGCATTGTACCTGCCAGATGAAATTCTGATTTTACTCCCAGAGAGAATGCACTGACCAATTAATAATCTGACCTTTTGGGAAGTAATATTTCTCAATGCCAGCCCACAGGGGATCATTCTGTTTTGCTGGCCAGATAAAATATTCTCTTACTCTCCGAGATGCATTATCTAGAGTGTACACAGATTTCTCGAAAATGGTTTGCTTTTGTTTGGAAATCAAAACATTCGAATTTCAGAACATTTTTCCTAATTCCTATTGAACTTAGAATCTCTTTGAGTGGCTCCATCAATAACAAATACTTTGAGGACTAGAGTCCTTCTTATCTGTAACACGGAAATCCGACACCTCTTCTGACAGGCTGGGTTAAAAGCAGAAGGCAATAAAATGAGGAGTCTGGGAATGAGGGAGCTCATGAATGGAACATTCCCCAGGAAGCATAATTTTATAGGCATGATCTTTTAGTTCTTGACAGTTGCAAAATTAAGTATCAGAGCCAAAAAAAGCAAACCAAGGTTTCGAGGGTATGTTTTCCCAATTCATTATTCAAAGGAAGCAAAGTCTAGAGTTCAAAACGATTATGATGTAATCTTATACTACATAATAATATATAGATCAAGTCAAATTATTTTACCAGATAACTGTCAATATAAGGCACTGACAGGACATTTGGGACTTTGGGCCAACAGGAAGGTGATTTTCAAATCAAACTAGATTATTTGTAGCTTTGATTGCCATTTTCTTTTATAAAATGAGGATGACAATCTAAAATTTAATTTAAAGTGTAGTCAACTACTTGGCACACTTCAGAAGGAAGACTTTTGCAATTCAAGGAAAAAAGTCATATTAATTATTATATAAATCACTTATGTTAATCTTGTAAAATTTAATCTATGGTAGGAAGGAAGTCATAAGTGATATAACTAGATTTCAGATCATAGATCATATAAAAAAAGTTATGTTTCTCAGTAAAGTCAATGTGAAAGAATTCAGGATATATCATCTGAGTTATTGAGCTAAGAAAGCCCTTTTCCAAAACAGATTTTCATCAAATAAATAATGATTTTTTTTCTGGTAAAGAAGATAGTCATACCTTCCCACATTTTTTATTGTTTTTCTTGACTGCTAGATATAACTTACACGTAGTTAAGTTGCTCAGAGGTTAAATTCTGGGGAAAAGGTCTACAGTGGCTTAAATGAGCCAACTCATTTTGGCTATGTTACAATTTCCTCCACTGAGAAAATCTTGATGATGTGAAAAGAATTGCTCTGACATTTAGCTTAGTGTTTTACACAAAAGGCATACTAACCAAAAACACACAAGCAAAAAGCAAAGCCAAACAAACATTTAAGGATATATGGACCAAATTGGTTTTACCATTGTGAATGCTACATGGAATCCCATACAGTTTATATTTGAAGTAGTCTCTTTTGTTGGGTATAAATGCTATTTTTTACAGTAACTTCCTTGGCCTAGTCATCTACCCATCTTTCATCTACTCTTGGCCAGGGACACGGCAAGATGGTGAGGTAAACACATAAATACAATATTACTGCTCTCTCAGAGGGCTCATTTTCACATGGAAAAATTAGATACACAGAAAATTAACATGATATAAAAATAATATAATATGCAAGGTGGTATGAGAGTATCTAAGAAAGAGTCACTAAATATGATGTTTGCTTAATCTCTCTTTGGGAAATAATTTAAGATCACAGGAAACATTTCTGAGAAATTCCAATTAAAACACCCTTAGCAGTAGCCAGAAATTGGCGGGGGTGGGGGGGACACATAACATTAATAAGGGTACCTGATCTCAAACCAGGCAAAGTGGGGACCAAAGGGAGGCCCAAACTTTACCTGTACGATGACCACTTGTATACCTAATCCTGAATGGTATCTCGCATCTTTAAAATAAATTTTCAAAATAAAAATAAAATGTCCTTGGAAGTCCCTATTTTTTGGTATTACACTCACAGGTTTTATGATTTTTCATTAAAAGCTAATATATATAAAACTCTTGGGATAGTAGATAGCACAGAGTAAACTCTACATAAGTTATTATTATCAATATCTTTTGGATTGAGTAAATAGAATAATTTTTCAGTAATCTTTTCTGTAGTTTATTGAATGCTAGTTATTTAGGGCTTTCTTGTTTTCTTGAGTTTAACAAGAAGCAGATATTTTGATTGACAATTGTAAGGTTTTGATGCCCTTGTGGCTTTTTAACTTGAAAAGATCACCCAAGACTCATAGCTTTTTCTATCTTGAACTCCGTTTAACTATATTCTGAAGCCTTAAAGTGAAAATCTTAAGCTGTGTAACTCCAGGTTTAAACTTTTCTATCTTATGCTTATTTCAAAAAGGAAAATCTTAGCTCTTTAGTGTTAATTATGTTTCTTTTAAAAAAATTTTTTATTTTAAAGATGTGGGGTACAATTCAGGCTTAGGTATACAAATGTTCATTACTCAGGTATCCTTGTTGAGGAGGTGTGTGTCCCTCTGCTCCGGCAGACTTCCACTATTGCCAGTCCCACCCCCATCATCCCCACAGTTTCCCGCTACTGCCAATCCCTTTCTTATAGTATTACGATAATTGTTCAAGTTCTGCTTATGAGTGAGAACGTGTGATACTCAGTTCTTTGTTTCTGTGATAGATCACTCACTATTATAGATTCTAAGTCTGTCCAAGTTGCTGTGATTTTCATAATTTTGTCCTTCTTTGTGGCTGTGTAAAATTCTACCGTGTATATATACCACATCCACATTTTTTAATACCGTTATCTTTCTTGATACATATAACCATACCCAAGAGCTTTAAGAAAGTTAAGAGGAGAAATTAGTTTTTCTTGTGTCTGAATTATTCACTATATGTTACATTTAAGCTTCATCTATGCTTCTCACCAGGAAGACAATACAGCATTTTATTTTTAAAAACAGTAACAGTTTCTAAAATGATCATTTTTTTCTTCTCTGTTTGATGATTTCAAAAAAATCAGAACAATTTCTAACTTGTCATTTTATCTCGGAAATCAAACAGCACTTTTAATTCTGTGTTAGCATGAGCACAACACCAAGGGAAGATCTTATTACTGTAAGCCATTTGTTCATTCAACAGACATTGATTGAATATTCGATCTGCTGCCTCTTTGCTGAGTGCCTTCAATGCTCCCATGGCTATTCTCAAGCAAGTGGACTTTTCCCTGAAACTTTTTGTTCTGCACAAACCACCTGCACCTTTTTCCCATTCTCTTGTCATCTGCTACTCTCCTGACCTCCCTTGACCTAAACACTTAGCCAGTATCCTCGGTGTATCAAACAACACAAGTCTATTCACACTGTAGCAGAACTCAGTGGTTATAACATTTTCATCTTAGTTACTACTAATGCTATGCTATAAACATTTCCAAATCTAGATACCGAGAGGCAAGTTATTTTAGAAGTTGTTTACCTCCCCCAGGATAAAATACATAGTATTTACTACAGTAGAAGAAATATATCTGATCGATTAAGTGTACTTGTTTTAGCAAGCGCTCAAACGGTTCACCAGATGACACAGGACCAGAGCAGATGATGCTATTGCTGTCTAACCTGCTTTTCCTCGGTAACTTCAGCACAGAGAACTGAAATAATTAGGTGCGAAGGCATCTTGATAATCTACCAAACAAGCTCACTTTCAAGCCACCAGGCGCTGCTTTCTTAAACTTCCGTTGTTTAATAGTGTAAAGTGTAGGCAAACTGTATGAAGTATTAAGATCTGGCATTAAGAAGGCCCAGCGAGGCAGAAGTAGCTGAGTCTTGTCAGTCGGTGGAAGACACCTCCTCACACATAGTCAGAAGCTTAAGCATGTTTGTGTCAACAGGGCTGCTGCCTCTGCAATGTGGCCTCTTCAGAGGACCAACTGTCTCTGACAAGCTGGCGATCCTCAGCTAGAAGTAAGGACTGGGACGACTTCCTTTTAGAGGATAGAACGAACAATTATACAAATAAATTTTTCTCCAAAGTGATCCAGGTCTCATTTGCATATGTTTTTTTCTGTGTATTTAAAAAACATACCAGCCGGGTGTGGTGGCTCACGCCTATATACCAGCACTTTGGGAGGCTGAGGTGAGAGGATTGTCTGAGCCCACAGGTTAGAGACCAGCCTGGGCAACTTGGTGAGAACTCATCTCTACAATTAAAAAATAAAAAATAAAAAATAAAAAGCATACCATCCTTCATGACATTTCCTGCTTGTCTCTTAGAGGATATTTACCAGTCTTATTTTTTGCTATTGTTTGTTGGATTCCTTATGGTTGATCCTACCACTCACTGTATTCGTCTCGAAAGGATGCCCAATTGAGAGAACATTGGAAGAGTTGGACCTGAGAGATTTTTGCTGCCCCTGTTCTCAAATTCAACCATTCCAGAAAAAATATCCTAGAAAAAGAAACCTGAAAAGAATAATTATTTTAAGTAATTGGACGAACTCTCCTATTCAACGAAGATATAATTCATTATAATAAAATATTTTTTGATTTGCAATTTACTTCAATTGTTTAAAAGCATCTCAAAGGAAAGGTAGAAAAATTAAACGTCTAGTTGAATAAAAAAATAAAAGTTAAAAAGACAGGTAACAGCATAAATGAACAGAAAAAAAAGTTCTTTATTAAAATTAAATTGTCCTAAACTACAAAATGGATACAAAAATAAAATAGAAAATAAGGCAATATTAATAGGGCTTTTTTTCTTCTTCTTCTTCTTCTTTTTTTTTTGGAGGTGGGAAATTTTTGTTTGAAAGGAAAAGTGAAAGTTTTCTAGATTTTTACTCAAATCATGACTAACTCTCAAAGGTGCAGAATTAATACTGGACCTATGTGGACCTGACCTGGATAGGGGGGGAAAAAAAATCACTGCCTCTTTGTCCAAAATTCCTAAATGGTAAATGAGTACATTTTTGTTTTGAAGACTCGGGTCTAATAAAGTGTGGTATAGTTCTACATGGATATGTCATGCTGTCAAACCCCAAATAAAAACCTGTCTTTCCTGGTTCACTGTCATTTGTTCAATTAATATTATCTTAATTGAGCTTAAGCAGGGATGAGGGTTTTTATTTGCCAATATTGAGCACTCAATAGTTACAGAAGTGTTTCCTTATAACTAAACATTTATGTCTTAACTTTTTCAGAATAGAAAGATTTTTAAAAATCTCAATATAGTTATTGACAATGGTAGTTTAGGACTTAACAATCATATCCATAATAAAATTATTAGTTTGAAGAACTTTTAGAAAATAATCTAATACAATCATATATTATAATTCTTCACTATAATGCAAGTGCAACTCATTTCATTACACTATCAATATAGATATATATTTATATAATAACTTTTAAATATTATACATTTCTTTAAAAATAAAATATTAAAAACAGTATAAACTTGTGAAATCATGCTTTCTGAAATCTAATTACTAATGCAATTTAAACTAATTGATTAAACATGATTAATCTTTAAGATGAATAGAGCCAATTTCAACTTTAGCTATTATTTAACCACAGCATGCTGTACATTAAAATCAGCTGGAAGATAGCCAAAATAAAGCTGTAAAGGACAGAATGATAATTAAGAATTGTTATTTATCTTATTTTTATTAGAAAATAAATTCTTGAATGTAATGTGAAAATGTCTGGAAATATGAATTTAAGTAACTTCTTAAGCATTTTGCTTTCTAATTCCAAACATCTGGGTAGTTTACTTCCTAATTAATACAATATTAATTAAAACTTCTGCTTTCAACATGGATACCTTAGAGATAAGTAATTCTATATTTATTACTTCATAAATTTACTGACACATTCTTATTTTTGATTATAGCATTGCGGCAATTTTTCCATAAGAAGGTCATTAAACGTAGACTTATTTAAAAATATAATAATCATGCCATCTGATACAGAACAAGGGTGGGAAGTATCTATAACCAAAAGTATTTCTGTATTGAGAGTGACACTAAGAATATTCTCTCCTTAACCCAGGCACTCAAGTAGGACAATCAACGTAACTAGTGATTACCAGTAACCTGTAAGGTTTATTTAGGAACATTAAAAGAAATTCTGCTATTGTAGGCTTTGCTTCAATTATTTAGTCTCTTTCCAGTTCATGACCTTTACTTTCTCTGGTTTCAGCATGAAAAACAATTCTGTGAGTATCTTACATTACAAGCAACTGCTAATCATCATCAATTCAACATGAGTGTTAAAGTCTGATTTCATAGCACATTTCTAACAGGAATATTTTCTATATGTATTTTCCCTGTAAATGTTACAGTAGCTAAACACAGAACAATTGTATTATTCATATGCTAAAATGTTCAAGTTGTTTTGTTAAAAACTTATATGTTGTGAAATTTACCCTCAGAAAATAATGATCTATTATAGGACATTTATAGTTTTTATGAAATTGTGATCCTGAAGCCAGATTGTCGTATCGGAGAAATCAAAACCTCAATGTCATTTTTAAAATGTTTTGAGTTTCTCTGATAAAAGACAGTATGAGAACCTCTATTTCGAGGTCAAGTCTATATTTACAGTAATTCGTAAGAAAATTATGAAATCTGAGGTTACCAGTACAACATCTGAATGCCAGATTCTGGACACAAATCAGAGGTCAGCAAAACTCTGGAAGGCTGTGAGCAGAGACCAACATAACATGGTGCAGTAGATAGAACTATGGATGTAAGATTCAGATGTAGCTGAAGGGGTGGTGAGGGAGTCTGAGGAGACATCCCAGCTAGATCTTGAAGGATCCCTAAAAGCAGCAGCGGCTGCGGGGGAGATTTAAAGGAAATGTCTCTTTAGAGGGTCCTGCATTTGCAAAAGTCTGATACGGTGTGTTTCTGAAATTATGAAACACTTGATGCTGCCAGCAAGAGAGTTTGAAAGTGGCAGAAAATAAGGGACAAAAAAATAGACAAAAGCCAAAATGTAGATAGAGTCTTGAAACTTGAGGATTATGCTTCTGAATCTATTTCTCAAAATTGTTGAATTAATAACTATGCAAATATATGGTGTAGAATTGGACTTAGAAAGCTCATCTTTCATGGCACCTCACCTTAAAAGGTGACTGACGTGGGGAAAAACAGTGCAGGTTAAAAGCGTGTGTGTCATTCTTTCCATGGGCCAAAGTTCTTGTAGCTACCATAAAAGCAACAGGGCAAAGCAGTCAGATGTGCCTTGGGTATCTCTACACATTGTTTCTCTAAAGCTCCCTCAAGAAATACACCTACAAAATCTTCTTGTTGCAGGCCTTTGCACCGTGTTAATTATAGGAATTCCTTTGGCAGTGCAAAGCCTTGGAGGGAATTAGATTAGAGAGAGACTTTCCCTACCTTCCATTCTGTTCAAGTAGAGTCACTTACTTGGCTGGCATTTTTACTCAAGGAATCTGACGCAAAACTAAGCCTGTTCATTTAGTCTTCCCTTGAAAATTAAACACAAGCAAAGTACAAGACTGTCACCTCCCCATTTCATCCCACAGAACCAGACTCACACAGACATATTCCTGATTGCCCCTAACATTACACATTTGGACATGGTTCTCTCCACTGAGATGCTTAATCTGTATCTTTGTATCTTTGATGTTGGTGACATTTAAAACAAAAGCTTTAAAAAATATTCTCCTAATTCTTACAATTCTCTTATCTGAAAATATATGAACACTGCTTTATCTGTGAAACGGGAGACTCAAGCTCATGTCTATCCATGAAAATTTTATTTAAAATTCTAAGGAGACCCCCATGTCATTAATCTTTGGGGGGGGGTGAGGTAGCATTAAATGTATATTTCTTAGAAGTAGATCTCAGTTACTATTTACTTTAAATTTCATGGTAAATGGCACCTTTAGTAGATAAAGGGTTTATTCAAAGTTTTCAGCCAAACATTTTTTTGTTAAATGTTGACAATAGCATTATACATGATTTAATATTTCTGGTAGACTAACCAAAGAACTCGCTTAGGTAAAGCTGAAATGTTGCTGAAACAGAATTTAGTCATTACTTGGTCATTTCCTTACCAGGGATTTTGATTTGGCTAGCCAATTTCAATCCACAGTAACAGCTTTGTTCCTAAGAGACTATAAATCAAAGCAATACTCACTATGGGGCAATTCCTGCTGCAATTCAAAGTATGTGCTATTCTGATGAAGCAACTGACAGCGAGCATCTACGGCAAATATCAGTGCACATTTGTGTGAGGTGGGCGGTGTTTGGGGCTCCACTCTCCACCTCTGAAACCTATCTGTGTGTGAGCAAAATTGTGCAAGAAAAGCAGCTGTGTGGCCACGTCCTACAGCTACGCTGGACCTCAATGCAGAGACTGCACTTCCTTTCTTTCCCTGGATTCTGAGCAGGGAGCATAATCGGGGTGTTGTGCTCTGGGCGAGCAGGGCACTCGGGAAGGAGGTGGGAGGGCCTCCGATACCTGCCCTGTTTGCTCTACAAGCCCCCTGAAGTCAGTCAAACAGCACACCGAGGCACTCAGTCCAGAACAAGCAAGCGCGGAATCCACGGGCCATCCTGACCTACCTGGGGAGCAGGATGCTTAACTTAAATGTCCACGTCGAGGTGTTAAGAGTTGAATACATCATCGACGAGGCTTAAAAAGAAACGTCCGCAATTTACCTGCCGCTGGTTTTCGACGTAGTTCGCTCAATATACAAGGTGCAGGTCATAAAAGAATCCATTGTTTGCAAGACAGAAAGGTCGCTGGCTGTTGGCACGGGCCAGAGCAACAGGCCACCGCGGTTCGTGAAAAGAGCAAACACTTATCTGACACCCTGTTTTTTCCATACAACTTCTAGAACCCAAATTCCCTGAAAAAATTCCATGTCTCTGACACTATCTTGCAGGGGGGAGAGAGAGAGTGTGTGAGTGTGTGTGTGAGTGTGAGCGTGTGTGAGTGTGAGCGTGTGTGTGTGAGCGTGTGTGAGCGCGCGTGTGTGAGTGCGAGTGTGTGTGAGTGTGAGTGTGAGCGTGTGTGAGTGTGAGTGTGAGCGTGTGTGAGCGCGCGCGTGTGTGAGCGCGAGCGTGTGTGAGTGTGAGCGTGTGTGAGCGCGCGCGTGTGTGTGCGCGCACACGGCCGCGCTGGGTGAGTCCAGACCGCACCATCGGCGGAAACCTTCCAGGTGGCGTCTGGCCCGCCATCCCCGGACCGCGCTTTCCCAAGGCCCCGAGGCTTACCTGCGCAGGCGGGCGGGACGCCGGAAGCCCCTTCTCCGCGCGGCCTCGGCGCCGGCCGGCGCCCGGCAGCCGCACCCAGGCCGCCCGCCCGCGCCGCGCCCCGCGCCCGGGCCCGCGCGCACCTGCCGCCGCAGACCCGCCGCTCGCGCGCCGCCGCCGCCGCCGCCGCCGCCGCCGCGCACGGGACGCCGGGCGGACGACGCGCCGCCTCCCGGCCGCCCGCGCTCGGCGGGGGCG